>VYZQ01033756.1:8890-47426 GCA_013400655.1 Mystacornis crossleyi | reverse complement strand
TCTTCTCTACTTTATTGTTTTATATTTATACTTAAGAGCAGATGGAACAATGCACTCAGAAGAGAACTGCTCAGCCACTGTAGCTGAAAAGACCAATGCCAGTGTTGCTTTGTAGGTCTTCTGAAGTTTTCTAGACTTGCTGTTTTTGAGAAGAGGAAAAAGTGATCATTATAATGCAAATAGTTACAACTGTGTCTAAAGCCTATTATTAGCTAAGATTGTCGACCTTGTGGTTTTCATTCTGTTATTGTAATTGTAAATACTGTTGTATCTAATACTATAAATTAGTTCACAAATGGGACTTGGTAACAAAGAACATGGAAGAGGCTGAGGTACTCATTGGCATCTTCACCTTCGTTTTCCCTAGTAAGATTTGTCTCAGGATTCCCAGGCTCCAGAGACCCATCAGAAAATCAGAAGTAGTGAAGACACCATCGTAAGAGCAGAATCAGGTGGGGAGGGGGAAGTCCTGAGGACTAGAAGAAGTAAGTATCAGTCCTGTCTTTGAGAAGAACAAGAAGTAAGGAGGATCTGGGCTAATCAGCTTCACTTCAGTGCCCGAGAAGGTGGTGGAGCAAATAATCCTGGAAACCATTTTCAGATTAATGAAGGCCAGGAAAGACTGAAGGTAGTTGACATGAATTTATGATAATAAAATCACACTCAGCTCACCTTCAAAGATGAAATGGCTTGTTCAGTGGATGAGGAAAAAGCAATGGCTCTTGTTTATTTTGACTTAGGCTTTTGACAGATTCCAAATAACATTTTTATAGGCAAACTGATGAGGTGGGGACTAGCTAAAAGGACAGTGAAGTGGACTGAAAATTGACTTAACTTTGGGCTCAAAGGGTTGTGATCAGTTGTTGCAGTGGCGTTGGCCTGCAACCTTCCCTGGGCGACAGCTTTGGCCTGTAGAAAGAATCAGAGGACGATATTCTTTGTAGATATTCAGAGATGTTCTTTATTTTCTCCCAGCCTCGTGGCTGGGCCTGGCACAGACTGTTCCAAGAGCTCCCCGAATCATCTGAACACCCCCCTACGTCCAGCATTACCAGGGCGGGGTTACATTTGAAATGACCAATGAGAAACAGGTTTGGGCACAATAGCATCAGGTAGCCTGGCAGCCCCATGTAACCTGACCCATGCTCCCACTCCCAAGTCATCCCCCCAGAGGGTAACTTCCACAATCAGTGACATTAAGTACAGCTGGAGGCCAGCTATTTGTCGTGTACCAGGTTAATTGCATATGGCATTAAAAACCACCTCTTTTTATCAATGCGTAGTATTTTTCTTACTTAAATAAGAAGACTTCCTCAGTAACTCCTCGGTTTTGAAAGAAGCATTCAGTGATAACCCGAAAGTATGAGCACTTCTGAGCACCAGAAACGTTTTAGTGTGAGTGCTTGATGATGTTGTCATTATTTGTCAAGAGAAATTCTTGTCACAGCAGATATACAGCTAACACAATTGAAGGCACATGCTGACTTCCTTGGTGTGGTTCCTAGGAAAATACTGTAGCCTCATATAGCTCCATACAGACAGCCTGTAACATAAGTGGCGTGCCTGTTTAAGGAGTGTGGTGAGCACTAGTTAAAGCATTGCTCAGCTGGCAAGTGCTCCCGCAAACTGTGTGTCACAACTTCCCAGCAAAATCCCATATCTGGAAAGAACAACATGCTGCAGGACATGTGTGATGAAGATCTTTCACTCTTAAGGAGAAGAAGTAAATTTGAGGAAAGAGCCTTGTTTTTCTTAGGAGAAATGTAAATCCTTTTTATTATTCTGTTTGAGTTCAGGCCTTGTCTATGCTGAATAGCATTTCCCAGTGGATGGATCAAGAAATGTAACTCAGCAAACCCTGCACATGCAAGCAGATTTCCTTTGGTTGTGGTGATAAGAGTGTTTCTCTGAACTATCAGTATTATTACAGCATCTACACTAAGGCATTCGCTGGCCTTGATAGCCACCACAAATGGGAGGAGTGGGGCTGACACCCCTGCCTTTCATAAGTGTGCCAAGCAGACTTCAACTACATGCATGAAGATCACTTGTTATGAAGAAACTTGTAGGCCGTAGGTATTTTCATTTAAATTCAACGGTCTTAGAGGAAAAATAATCTTAGTTGCTAATCATCAGCTAAAACCCAGGCCCACACTGAATTCAGTAGGACAGCTTTTCACTTAAGGTACAGTTTACTTAGGAGTAAGTGACAGTATCCATTCCCATTTGATTCCAGCAGGTTTCAAATGTTAATTATAAGTAATCACAGCAATCTATAATTAATGCAACTCTGACCTTCTTTGGTTTATGAAATATACTTGGAGTCTGTCTGTACTGATAAGTAAAGTGGACCACACCAATCTGTCCCTGCAAGGCAGGAGACAAGAGTGTGGCTCACACGTAGCCATTTAGATGCCGTATGTGAGCTTCAAGGGGTCTCACTCAAACTGCATATTGGAAACAGTTTGATGCCGTTCCTTGAACTGCCCTCATACTACCTGGAGGAGTGGCAGCTGTCCAGGTTGTTCAAGGGAATATGATTTTAATTAAAGAATATGGACTATTGCATTGTAGAGCTTGTAGCTGGGTCCATGCTCAGGTCACATTTGGTTTACTCTTGGCCTTTACTGGCACAGAAGTGGTTTGTAGATTTTTTTTCAATGGTCAAAACCTGTTGTATACTCTCCACTGTGAACTGATACTTCCGTTCATTGCAGAATTACAGTTCTACATACTGTAAAAGACAGTGAGATGTTCTTTCTGTGGAAATACTAAGTCATCTCACAGGATGTAACAGGCATTGTTTTGCTGCTACATAGTTTTACCTAAGGAGGCAGCCTCTCCGTAGCAGTGCCTACTGGTAGAACAACAGCAGTGGTCACAAACTGAAACAGAGGAAATTCTATTTGAACATTAGAAACCACTTTTTTTCCTGTGAGGGTGGACTGCATGATCCTGGAAGGTCCCTACCAGCCTCAGCCACTCTGTGATTCAGTGGTTCCATACATTACTTCATCATTGCAGAGCATCTTCCCCTGCAAGATCTCAAAGGCCTTTAAAAAATCTGATAATTACATAGTTTATTTGGTGGTTATTTGATAGTCAAATTAGTAAAGCTTATTTACATAAGAGAAAGGCATGGAGATAAAAATTTAAGGATGAAGCAAAATCCTATTCAAGTTACACATCGGTAACTGATTGTGATTTCACACTGGCTTTATAGCAGTAAAATGCCACTGACTTCTATGGAGTTGTCCCTACTTAACTACTGCTGGGAGAAATAGGTGGAGAGTAAATTCATCAGAGACAAATGTTGATTTGGCATTAATACCACTGCTGCGAGAAGTAGGCTGAGCCCATGTTTTCGCATCTGTTTTCCTCTAAAGTCATTAGACAGCCTGGCTACTTGGCTTCATCAGCTCAGANGTTCCTTGAACTGCCCTCATACTACCTGGAGGAGTGGTAGCTGTCCAGGTTGTTCAAGGGAATATGATTTTAATTAAAGAATATGGACTATTGCATTGTAGAGCTTGTAGCTGGGTCCATGCTCAGGTCACATTTGGTTTACTCTTGGCCTTTACTGGCACAGAAGTGGTTTGTAGATTTTTTTTCAATGGTCAAAACCTGTTGTATACTCTCCACTGTGAACTGATACTTCCGTTCATTGCAGAATTACAGTTCTACATACTGTAAAAGACAGTGAGATGTTCTTTCTGTGGAAATACTAAGTCATCTCACAGGATGTAACAGGCACTGTTTTGCTGCTACATAGCTTTACCTAAGGAGGCAGCCTCTCCGTAGCAGTGCCTACTGGTAGAACAACAGCAGTGGTCACAAACTGAAACAGAGGAAATTCTATTTGAACATTAGAAACCACTTTTTTTCCTGTGAGGGTGGACTGCATGATCCTGGAAGGTCCCTACCAACCTCAGCCGCTCTGTGATTCAGTGGTTCCATACATTACTTCATCATTGCAGAGCATCTTCCCCTGCAAGATCTCAAAGGCCTTTAAAAAATCTGATAATTACATAGTTTATTTGGTGGTTATTTGATAGTCAAATTAGTAAAGCTTATTTACATAAGAGAAAGGCATGGAGATAAAAATTTAAGGATGAAGCAAAATCCTATTCAAGTTACACATCGGTAACTGATTGTGATTTCACACTGGCTTTATAGCAGTAAAATGCCACTGACTTCGATGGAGTTGTCCCTACTTAACTACTGCTGGGAGAAATAGGTGGAGAGTAAACTCATCAGAGACAAATGTTGATTTGGCATTAATACCACTGCTGCGAGAAGTAGGCTGAGCCCATGTTTTCGCATCTGTTTTCCTCTAAAGTCATTAGACAGCCTGGCTACTTGGCTTCATCAGCTCAGATTGAGGGGGTGAAGGTCTTTTGTCTTGGCTGGACATAGGCTGATTCACCAGGGTTTCCAAAATATACTAGACCAAATAGCAACACCAGCGAGCTACCAAATCTGCCTCAGTGGTCCACTTTACTATAATAAATAATTATATTTACAAATAGATAAATAAAAGCAAGCATGCACAGTCGCAGAAGAATTTGGGCAGAGAAGAACTCAGCAAAAATAAACTTCTGGTGTTGCCTGTGTGCCAGCTGATGATTTTTTTTTGCCAGCAAATCACCTACTGTGATGACAGTGCATAAGAATTTCACCATTTGCAAGCCAGATTCAACTTGGGGCTGGCCATACCCTCTCCTTCCCTCAGTGTTTGTACTCCAGCTTGGATGCAGGCTTGCATCTGAACTTCATCCATTAATTCTAGCCTAGAAACTCCCAAGAATCCATTGTCAATTCAACCTGCTCATGTAAATAGAGGAAAATACAGAATTCAAGAAGCAATTTTGCATAAATGTTTTTCTCACCAGCAGCTGATTTTACAATATGCAGCAGAGCAGTCACAGCACTGCTGAGGCAGTGCAAATACTAATATTGCCGTTTGCCTCTCTATTTTTAATGTAATACCTAAATCAATGTGCTGCTTTCTTCATTTTAATCTGTTGCATGTGGAATCAGTGAGTTGTAGGCTTATTCTCGAGTTTGTGTTACTCAGGACCAAGGTGGTTAACACAGAAGAGAAAATAATACCTTGTTCTCTTGCACTTAACACCATTGATTTGCTCAGTCTCTTGAGCGTAAGTCATTCTAAGGTTCTGAAAGTCCATTTCCTGCTTACGGAGAGGGGTCAGGACGTTGCCTATTCTAATCCTGGCAGTTGTGGGTTTTTTTGGTTTGGTGCCCAAAGCCTGTTTGAGTAAGCACACTCCCATTGCTATATGAAAGAAATGAAAAGCACAACATTAATTTTAAACCCCAACCCATTATATAACCAAATGGGATTTTCTTCATTTTCGGGGCTTTCCTTGACATTTTTGTGTTGGGTGGAAATGTTGCTACAAATTTTAAACTGGAGAAATGCTTCTGAACTGTGAACATCTGGTAATGAATAGCTTTCAAATCCAATTTAATCTTTGGGAAAACTACTTTGCTGCCCTACTGCACCATCTACAGGCAGAAAAACCCCATGCTCACGTTACAAAATGTTTTAACTGTTTCAAGCACTTTCATCACTGCAATTAATACATAAAACTGGGATTTTTCTTTTTTCATCTTAATTAGTATGAAGATTTTATGCCTTTTGTGTGTAAAATTGCATTTCCCACAACTTTAAATACCTTATACACTTGGGCCAGGGAGCTTTGCAAACCTTGTGTTAATTTGGATCTTATCCTGGGGATGTAGAAAACGAGACTGGCCTGGTCCTTTATTGCAGTTTAGGCATTTAATGGGATGTAGATGAAAGCCGTTGCATTTATCAGCTGTCACACACTTTTTCTTAAAGACACCTACATAGGGATTATGATTAACATCAACTCGGTTGTCACCACTATGCCTTTTTTACCCAGGATTCCTCACTGGCTAGAGTTAAAGATATTCTTAAAATGACCTAGAAAATGCTGCTTCCCTTTCCCACAGCAAATAACACCCTGCTAAATATTCTCGTATATCATTATGATAAAATGGGAAGGGAAAATTTAATGCCTGAGCTTGTAAAATATGCTCTAGTTTTTCAAGGCTGTTTAAAAAGTGAATATTATTAGCATGTGAGGCCACATTAACTGCACATCTGTAGCTGCTGTTAGCTTAAATCTCACATGTGATTTGGGTGCCCATGTTCTTTAACTAATCAAATAGGAAAAATACAGTGTGAAACTGATGGATCAAATCTCATTAACTGCCCTCCTCCTTTTTAGGAAGAAAGCAGACCTTTTTTAGTTGTTTTCACCTTCATGAAAAGATATGTGTTTAAAAAATTATATCCAAATGAAATAACATCCTTAATAGTGGTAAATATATATATGCATTCTGACAATAAAATTTGAAGGAATTTAAGTGATTTTGTTCTGGTAGGAGAACAAGGGGCTAAACTCAAGATCACTTATCTACTTGGATTTTAGTCTCATATGTAGTGCCTCTGCTGGGAGATCTGTGGAGCAAGAACATTATTTGGTGCTGGATATGCAGCACCCAGAGCCAGTAAGGCATGGATCCCAATTACAGTCTTTGTCCATTGCTATAACGAAGACTTCTGAAAATACTGCATGTTTTTGTCTGTTCTTCCACATCTCTGCCTGGAAAATTATTATTTTGCATTTTGTTTTGTGCCTAGCTCTCTCTTCCTTTTTCCCTAGGCTGCTGTGCAGCAGTGCTGGTTTCTGATATTAAGAGAGCTGGCACGTTTCACCCCGTGGTCCATATTCAGCAGAGGCAGAAGTCACTTCCATATGTGGTTTGTGGAGTGTTTTGGGATTCTTTCAGGATGAAAGGTGTGATATAAATGTAAGCTACCATTCATTCCCTTTTTTACTGCAGCACACACAGTACTAATAAGTTTTCCTTTCATCTTGATCTCCCCTGACTAAATTGTCAAACATCTCGGTAATACCATGAACACTTGCTTCAGGCACAGTCATAATCACTGTTGTGTTTGCTCCTTCTTGCAAAAGGATGGCTATTCTCCAGGCACACAATTGACTCTCCTGCTACCAAATGCCTCTTATCATTCTCGGTAGCTTCTCTTACAATTCCCCTTGAGTTTCCTTGCACCAATCTAATCCTCATTCAGGTCCCATTTCCCATTTGCCATGTCGGTTCACCTGCAGTACATTGTTAAGTCTGTGCTGATCCTGTATCCTGAGCAAAAAGGACCAGCATAGGGATACTTCTTTGGACTTCTGAGTCCTGTTTCTTTCTTCCTTCCTTCCACTGTGTTTAGATGGCAAAGGCTCTATCCTCTTTAGGCAGAGCATTGTGAGGAAAGCAGTGCTCCCACTCTCCAAGCTACCTAAGCAGCACCTCATTCTCTTCTCAAAGAGAGGCAGAACACAATTGCAGTTTTGAGCCCTTCTGCCCAGCTCTGTGGGAAGGGGAATAATTAGCCTTGTTAAGCTACAAGGCCAGCAGCCCCTTGCCTTCCCCTCACTTGACCCCAGTGTTTTAGAGCTGCAGCAGTGCCTGGGTGAATAGAGCTGAGCAGGCGGCCGCTCGCAGCCGTCCCCACATTGCCTCTCCCTGCTCCTTCTCTGGTGCTGCCCAGCCACCCACCCAAGGCTGCACAACTGGCCCTTGAGGGCTCTGATGGGGAAAGCAGAACATGGAGGGGCACTTCCTCACACTCTTTCTTTTTCATTCCTCATTATTTTAGCTCAATTAATTTGCTCTCATGTTCCTGAACCCTCTTGCATTCAACTTCAGGCTATGCAGGTTACTTTTCCCCCTGACACGATGCCATCAGGTGGTGGGTAATACATTGCTCACCAGAGCAAGAACTTAAGAAAATCGATGAGCTGCAGTGTCCCTTTGGGGTCAGGCAAACAAGTCTTGTGGAGTTTGTTAAATGAGGTATGGGGCTATGCTGTCACGTGAGGGATAATATAGGTATAAATAAATGTCTATAAACATTCAGATTTCTGATATTTGAAAATAATCCATTTCAATCACTGTGTCTGGTGCCCAGTAGTAAAAATACGTCCTTTTCTGTAGTAAAAATACATCTTTCTTTACTTCTGATTACTTTCCCAAGCCACCATTTGGGCTGCAGTGTAGCAGACTGGTATATGTCACAGCACATAATCTAGCTTCCCTCACTTCCCTAAGCGTAAACTGGGACTACGTCCTTAGGAGCCAGTGGTGGTGTCATCATATAAAACTCGTGTGTATGATCAAAGGAGTCCTTGTTTTTCTTTCCCCACAGCTCATAACAGAGCTCAGAAATGCAGAACCATTTTGATATTTAAAAACCATTTGATATTTAATCAGAACAGAAGCTTGGCATATGAAGAACATAGGCATATAGCTGAGCTGAGCTTTGGGAGACATTAAAAATGAATTATGCTGATAAAGAACAGCTGTATTCTCACATCAGAAACCATGGGGACAAATAATTAATTTGCCTTCATTAATTTCCCAATTCTTTCCTGGAAAAAAGCCCAGAAATGCTTAGACTACGGATCTAATTCCCATGAAGTGAGTGTATGTATTAAGAGACTGTATCAATTGTTGGGCCGTCAGGTGTCTTTATGAAAGTCGATTTCTGCTCTTGCAATGTAAAGACCCCTGCTCACCTCCACCCACTCTGAGTCTTTTTTGTTGCCTACTAGCAGGTAGTCTGGAGAAAAAAAGGTGATAAAATGTTGATGATCATTTTCTCATTTAATAAGTCTGTTTCTGAATCTTGGCTGAGCAGAGCTGCGCACAGCTGTGAGGTGCAAGAGGGAGGCAAGGTACAGTGGTAATTCCCTCTTGAAAGACAGCACTATGGAGGCCACAACATATTTGTCTCCCTTGCCATCCTAGACTATGGAAAATGGTAATCCCTAGGTTTAAATTTGGTGGCTCATGTCTGGTTTAAATTAAATAAATAAATCAAACCAATTGATCAGATAAGTGTGGGAGTTGAGTTGGGTGTCAGCAGAGAAGGGTACTGGAGGGAGGGTGGAGTTTGTACCCAGTGTTTTTGAAGGGGTGACAGAGATTCCACTTACCATGCTGGAGAAGGACACTGAGCCCTTGCTGCCGTGAGGAGTGCACACTGGAGGGCAGGGAAGATGCTGGGACACACTCAGCTGCCCCTGGCTTCCAGTGAGCCATCCCGTGCAACAGCCCCTTCCAGGAGGGGGCTTGCCACTGTTTTCTCTGCCCAGCAGTGGCCTGTAACAGGATGTGTAGTAGTGGGCTTGTCTGAAGGGAAAATACATTCAAGGCTTTGTCTAGCTTGTCTACGCTTCAGGTGGAGCCTTCCATCTATGCCTCTGATGCTGAAGTGTAACGTGGATTTACATTTGGAGAAAGATAGGGACATAGACATACAGAGTACATATATAAGAAAGCTTTACCTCACAAACACTCCTGTTGCACCAAGCCTACAGGCTGAGGAAAGTTTTAGGAATTGATAGATATTCAAATGTTAGAATGGGACTCCTGGGAAATACAGGCTAAACCTCAGCTGGTGTAGTTCTTCTGAAGGATATAGACCTTATATTTATAATTTATTGAGTGCTTTTGGATGAGTCAAATTTTATTTCAGTGGCAGGCAGATAAGAAATCTTGGCATGTTTTTTGTCATGGAGCAATCTTGACAAGTATATATGGCTGGTACTTAAAAATTCCTACTGTGTCGTTGAAACACTTCCAGGCATCATTTAATCAGGTGAAAGAGATCTTAGCTCACTCCTTGTTCTCATTCAGTTTTGCCAATTATAGCTTGTCTAGAATTTTGTCTCCTCTTACTTGCAAACGTCTCTTCAATTCTTGCTAATTTCTGCAGCTAAACCAAGTGATTAAAACCAACCTTGCTGGCAGGTACAGTTTGTGCTCTCTGTCTGTGCACCATGCTGGCTGTGCTGGTAATCACTGTGAGCCCTCCAGCCTGGTTGGATGTAGGTCTGGAATTTGTTTAGCATGGCCTGAGAGGGTTTGGGAGGTAGGGGTGCCCCAGCCCACAGATCCCTACTCATGGGCACAGGGCTTGTGTGGCTCAGGGAACACCAAACTAGACAGCCACCTTTGCACCACAGGCTGGGCAAGCTGAGAGCTGGACTCTGTGTTTGGCCTTGCCTTGTGGCCAGTGCTTGAATGTATTTCATAGAATCATGGAATCATTTAGGTTGGAAAAGTTCTTTCAGATCAACCATTAAGCCCGACACTAAACCGTGTCCCTGAGTGCCACATCTACACGTCTTTTAAATATTTCCAGGGATGGTGACTCAACCATTTCCCTAGGCAGCCTGTTCCTTGACAACCCTTTCCGTGAAGAAATTTTTTGTAATATCCTACCTAAACTTCCCCTGGCGCAACTTGAGGCCATTTCTGAGGGATTCCCGCTGGTCAGTGGTGATGCCACATCTTTCATATTCTGTTTTGGTGTGGTTTGTTTTGTTAGTTGTTTTTTTTAGTTTTTTTCCCGATTAATACAGAATGTTAGCAAGGCAGAAGGAAGCGATTTATTCCCGGAATCCCTGAGCCCCGCCGTTTGGCGAGGTGGATGCGGTGCGCCGCGGTGGCGGCGCAGCCTGCAGAGGGCGCTGCGCCCCCGCCCTGCGCCCGCGGCTGCCATTCCCTTTTCCCGACGGGGAAAATACGCATTTACACCGTGTAGTGTGTCCCCGCTTCTTTCTGCTGGCGACAGAGGAAGTCACCCAATCCACCCACTGTCATCTGTTTGGCTGAATAACATGCAGTTCATTTGCGTGGCATGTGATTACAAGGTTCTCGAGGACACTAATTGGGAAGAAATCTGGGGAGACTATAGGGATTAGAGAGTATCTGTCAGTCAGATGCCTGTCGGCCAGCAGAACAATAATAATTAATCATGATTAACAATACATTCTGTGTCAGTAGTGCATCTTATCTGAGGACTCTACAAGCGTTTTGTGTTTAATCTGTGCAGGTCTTTCTGAGGGGAATAGACATGATAAAATATTTGGAACTGAATTTGCAAATGGCATTTCTGAAATGAGACCCCTAAGGCAGTTGTATACTGCCAAAATAAAGTGCCTGGGTTTGAGACGTGCTGAGCATCTGCAAAGCCCAGAGTTGGTGTGCTGGTGTTACCTCAAATGCCTCTTCGCTCAGGCAACGCAAGTACCCCCTTTTTTCTTGGTGAAGGACAACATTTCAAGTCATGAAATACTGACTGTGCTGGGAAATGCAAGTCTGACTCTGTTGCCTTGCCTGGATTTACCACTCATCTCTACTGTTTGCATGCAAGCATGCAATCTGCAAGGAAAGTGTCTGATCATACACACAGGGGCAAGTTCTTGTGAGTAAGTTGTGCACACACTGGGGATATACAAGGCCAAGCATGCTGCAGGCCAGTTCACCTGCAAATCCAGTTTCAACTCTTCTTAACCATGGTGTGAATGTTTTGAATACATCTGGGGCACTGCCAGCAGTGCTGTTTGCAGGACTCAGTGTACTCACTCCACCTAAATCAGCTCCCAAATCATTGTACAGGCATTGTCCAAAGCATAAGAAGTGTTCTGGTGAACAAAATGCCAAGTTGCCTTACAAGTCAAACTTCTGAGTCATAACCAAAACAACAACGCTGAGAAAAAATATCCCGCACTTTTGAGAAGTACATGTTGTTTTACATCTCTGCATTTTTTCAGTGTTTTATGCCTCAGATAGGATCTAAGGATGTGAAGTGCTATTTTTAGCAGCATCTGAAAAAAACCCCACAAGAACACACAAAAACCCCTCCTCCCAAAAAACCCAGACCAAAACAAAACAAAACAAAAAACAAAACCAGGTTTTGAGCTCACATGTACAATGTCTTGCTGACACATTTCCCATACACAGATGATTTCTGTCATTTTCATACTCAGCAGCCCTGAAATCAGAAGTATTACAGCCTTAAAGCTCAGACCCCTAATCTCATCAGGCTCACTAGAGAGATACATGTAATTTCAAGTGAAAAGTGTTTGCTTTGTCCAACTAATAATGTGGTTAGTCACTTAACTGGATGCTGCTCCACCTCCTGCAGACCTGGCAATTTTTTTGCTAACACAAGTTGACTGAATAAAAGCAAATAAACCTATTCCACAAAGGACTCTTTGCAACGCCAGGGTATATAGCCCTTCCTGGCCTGTGTTCAGCCTTTTTTGTCCTTTTTTTCTATCACCATCGTAACAAAGAACTGGTATACTCTGTAGGGACGGAAGCCTAAATTATGCCATGTGATCTCCTAGATCTGTAGCACAATGGTAGAAATCCTCCAAGTTCTGTAACAAATGCAGATTAGTTAGAAAATCCCTCTTTAGAATTGATTTAACCATGGAAGGAAAAATATATCCAGTGTTGCAGGTCTAGTGCTATTTATCTGAGATCAAAAATTTTTCCCTCTATTTATTTTTTCTAGTTCTCAAATATCCTATTTCTGCCATGCTGCAGTGCTTTTGAACCAGAATAACACAGATCCCTAGAAACAGACAGATATAGGACAAAGGATTTGGAGTCCTGGCAGTGGACAAAGTGGGAGTACATAGATTTGTAATGTCCCTTTTGAGTCTCAAACTTGTCACTACTTTGTAAGCAATGGGCAAACTTCACAAACCTCTTAGCTGTTGTTTCAAGTTGTGTGGGAATATAGGCAGAGCCTTCTAAACTAGTGACAATCAGATAGTAAGTCAGTAATAATCCCTTCTGTGAGGCCCAGTGCATTTCCTCTGTCTTTAAAGATAAAATTCTGCTGTTCTGTTCAACACAACACATGAAGATGTTATTTGTAGATTTGGCAGTGTGACTGGAGAGGTTTCTGGGGGTTTTGTGAGCCCACCGTGACTTTTCTCCAATGCTCAGCTGTAGATATGTAGCTTAAGCTCCTGCAGAAATCTTTCTTGCATTTTATACAGAAGGGTCTTTCTATTTGCACACATGCCTTTTCTACCCTATAGGCAGAGTCAACTGTGCTGTGACTAAATCCACTTAAACTGCAGTTACCCCAGTGCTTCAGAGGACGGTATCACTTGGGGCACGGAGTGAAAGTTCATCCCTTAGGAAAGAGTTTACCATGATTTTGCAAGGCACGACAGTAACCTGGTAACCGACATATCCATTTCTGTTACATTTTCTAGGTCAGCGTGAATCATTCTTAAGGGAGAAAATTTAACCAGGCAAGTTGAGAGGACTGTAACTGCTCTGCTCTCTGCCTTCCCCAGCTAGTTCTGCGCAAGGAGAGGCTTTCGGGGCACATGGTATAGTCAGGCAAATGCAGTCCCTATCCCCTCCTCATCCTCTTGAGATGCTTTGCTGCCGACAGCAGGGCTAACAATGGTTCTGGTTCCAAGGATCCGACCCCTAGCATACCACTGAATGAATGCAGAGTAAAATGAGAGAATAAAGCAATTTCAGTCTGAGTCAGGAAGTGCCGATGTGAAGGCACAAGGAACCAGTAGGAAGACACTGCTCAGAATGAGAGGCAGATTTCAAAGTAAGGTGCTAGGCAGAGAGGCAGTTCTGTTATACGCCCTAGTCTAGCCCTATATTGGACATGTGAAGGAATCCACAGTCTTTGAAATAGTAAGAGTTCACCCATTACACACATTCAAAGCTAGTGGCATAAGTATGAAAACAATACTCTTCCATATGCTGTGAACAACAGCATCAGCGGTTGACACGTCTCTCTGTTATCCAACAAGTAATACCACAAGACAACAGTGTATGGTGTGTAAATTTGACCATGCTGCACCCTTTCTTTGATGTTGTCTCTGAAGATACAGTGGGCCACGGTCTTGGCTACTTTCAAATCTGAAGCTCTCATGCCATAAAGGCAAAAAATGTGCTGGCAAGGGTTACAGACTGCAGTGATTTGGGCTGAGGACCAACAGAGCATGACATACTGAATAACATTCAGTCTTGGTTCAGCAGTTTGTGGGCAATGAGCATCTCTCTGAGCAGGAATATACCATTAAAACCACAGAACTCTTCTTCAATTACACAGAATATTTCTTAGCCCAGAGTTACCACCAATTAGGCAAATTCTTCTCTCTAGTGATGAACTTCTTTTTTGACCTTTTATAGGATACTCTGCTTCCTCGTGCCTCAGTTTCCATACAGGGGATAAAAATATTCCTTTAACTTGCAGAGATGTTGTGCTGATTAATTAATGCCCAGCTGCACTTTCCAGACTCTTGAGATAAAAAGTGCAGTGTATGTATTTCCGTTTAAAACTATATTTTACTATCTTGCTGAAAAAGGCATAATTTGGACCACTGCCAGTGTGGGAGAGAGGAGTTCTCAGCGGACACAGGAAATCAGAACGAAGCATATCTTGTTTACCCCTCAAACCCTGCACTTCCAGGACTTACTCAATGCTCATTGTAAGACCAGAGTATCTGCAAGCTACCTGCTATCTCTATCTGGGTTTAATCTTGGCTAAATATTATCCAAGGAACAAATTGTGACAGCTGCTGTTCAAACACTGGGCCTTCTGTTGATGTCAGTAGTTATATGAGAGATGACTTTGGCTTGATGTCCCATTTTAATGAGTGCGTGAGTGTGTGTATCTCCCGTGCGTAACACTGAGACAGTGTTAAAACAGGTCAGGATTTGGTTTAAATCCCTCAGTCTCTGGGGCTGTCTTATTTCCTGCTAAAGAAATCAGCTCTTCAGCAAAATGTGTGTCACCTTAGCAGAATCAGGGGTGCCATCTGCAGTTAGAAAGCTGGGCTTCACAAAATGATGCATTTGCTTTCAGTGACTGCATTGTATCTCCTCATGAAGCCTCTTGGGTCACAGAATCACTGAATGTTCTGAGTTGAAAGGGATCAACAAGGATTATCAAAGTCCTGGCCCTGCACAGGACAACCCCAAGAATCACACCATGTGCAGCCATGGATGTGGGCCATGATTTTGGAAGAGGGGTCCTGATTTGTTCTGTCAGAGCAACACTCACTGTTTCTCAGACTGCTGTGCAGAGTAAAGTAAGTGCGGTTTTTCTTTTTGTCCACCTCTGCAACGTCCCCCAAAAAGTGTGTGACAGAGAGAAATAGCTCTACCTATTGGAGGACAGACAGGCTCTAAAGTGAATTTTTAGGTACAAAGAATGTGTGGGTTGAGTGAGTAGCTGAGCAACATCTGAGAAGCTATGGTAAGAATATTCCTAGATCTAAGAGGTTTAAATTTTTCAGTGGAGAATAACTGTGCCCCGTTGTAACAAAGCTGAATGTTTTTTTGGACTGTGTATAAACCTTTGATTTTGGCAAATAATGGCTTACTGGGAATCTGGAAGCCGTGTGCTGTGCCTGCAGTCTGTAAGCCTTTTGTCATTCTGAATGTTGGTTCAAGTAATCTTTCTTTGACAGCTCATTTGCATCTAAGCTATCCCCAAAGAGTCTGAGAGTTTGGAAATAATAGAGATGACATTTGGGTAAGTGTTTAAAAATGCACAGCAGCAGCATGCTCGGAGGCTTGCATTAACAAGCAGAAACAAATTCTGAAAGTGAGCTACAAAAAAAAAGAGGAGAATCTGTCTGAATGAAGTAAGTTTCACTGGGCATCTGATGACTAAGTAGGAAGCGTTTTGTGCCAAAACCTGGGAAGGTAAGCGTTACTCGCGAGATGACAGTGCCAGAAAATAAACCAACACCAATGCGGCTTATGGCTAGAACACAGTATTGAGCACAGCATACTCCCAACCTCTGTGAAGTACTCCATTGAGAAAAATTCAGCCTGCAAATCAGGCTGAATGGCAATGGAAAAACAGGGCAACAGAATGATTTCAATGAGCCAAAAAAATTATGTGATTTTAAGTGTTCCTGTCCTCTAGCACAGGCATTGTGCCAGCAAATCTGTTCAAGCAAGCTTTGAGGATTAGGGCGATGCAATTTTGCTAGTTCCCAGGCAGCTGATGTCATGTGCAACTCAGGAGATGTTGCTGGATACCAGTAGGGTGTATCCTAACAGGAAGAGAGATGGTGGCTGCTGTATTTGGAAGAAAACTGTTTGTGCCAGGATGGGTACATTAAAACTATCTTGGTGAAGATAGCTCCATGCAACTGAAGCAACACAGAATTATAGGTATCAGGAGCAATTAAAATTAAAGTTCATTAACTGGATTTACCACTGGTGTTTCCATGATGTGCAAATGTTCTAATTTTCACTCCTATTGATATTGTAATAGTTTGTAAGGACAGCAGTTCTGCTGAGGGGTTGATTTTGCAAACATATAATAAGAGACAGCATTTGCATGAAAGCTTGTTAGCCTAAATGGGGTGAAACTAATAAAGAATTGAAGAAGTAAACAAGCAAGATGAGGGGAGGAATTGCTATGAAATAAAAGGACAGATTTGGGCAAAGCCAGAACTATCAAGTTCAGCATCATGCCAGTAACAACCATGCAGAGCTGCTCAGTGGATAGAAACCACAACAGGACCAGCTTTATATATTCATTTTGTAAAGCATAATTGCCTTCATAAGGGAAGGCAATGTTAGGCCCTCTGAAAAAAAAGGACAAAAGCACTTAGGAATTTGGCTCTAAAATGGGCAATTTGGGCTCTGGAATGTTACAGAAGTATATTCATTTGTTGTGGAAGGATGGAGATGAGATTCAGGCTACAGAGTCAGGACCCAGCTGTGAGTACCTGGACCTGATCTGGCTGGGGTTGGTGCTCTATTTATGTGGTGTTCACTGCAGTCTTGACCCAGGGCTCACTCCTGCCCAAACTCCTGCCTGTTGCTGTCTATTCTGAACAGAACTTAGCAGAAACTGCTGAGCTTTGGAAATTATTTATAAAGGTCATTGATTCCAGCCATTTATCCTTGCTCAGTTTCCACATGCTGGAACATACATGGTTTTACCTGGAGCCTTTTTTGGAGCTTTCTTTGTCTTCAGTGCCATATACAGCCAGCCTGAAGTCGGAGCTCCTTTGCCCGTCAGTGTCATTCTCAGGAGCACACAAAAGCCAGAAACACTCATATAAATTACCTGCAAAGGAAGATCAAAGGCAGTAAGAGAGTGTTGCGTATTCTTATCTGTTTCAATGAGCAGCCATAGCACAGCAGAACTCCCACAGAATGCCAGTGTAGCCTCTACTATTTCCTTCAGACCTCTCACCCCAAATAGTGCCCGTTCAGTATTGCTGGCATCTTTTAGATCCAGAGGAAACACTTGAATTATAAAGAGGTAATAGTGTTCTTCAGTAATACAGGAGCAGGAGTCTTTGATACCTGTGCTCCTGCCTGGAAGGCCCACAGACTCACTCAAGTCTAGATGCAGGTAATAAGCCAGCAGGTGAAGCAGCATGGGCAGTGGGGATCTTGGCCTTAGCAGGACTGAGACCCCAAGCTAACACAGCCTCACAGACAAAACCCCTGTACAAGATAAATTGCTTTTTTGCAGAGGTCGGTTAGCCATTAGGGGGCCTTGGTACAGAGAATCTCTAATAAATAACTCAGAAGGGAGCAGGGTGGTGAGAAAGATGGAGATTTTGTGAACTTACCTGCTTCCTCTCATTCTTGAACAGAATCTCAGCGTTCTTAGTGCAATACCTGCCCTCTTCCTCTGTTTCCTAAGCATTTTCCCCTCTTTCAAAAAGGGCTGCATGGGGAAACAGCCAGGTGAGGAAGCAGCTACTTGGACACTTAAAGAGCAGGCTAAAGAAACACTGGTTTTGATAACTGGTGTTTCAGGAAACACAAACTTTTTATGTTCAAGATTTTGTGAATTCCCACGAGGAATAAAATAAGTAAGATCCTACCTCAGAAAAAAAATCGAAATATCTTGCTCACCCAACTGCTATTCTGGGATGGAAGACAGGTAAAAATGTGATGAAAAATGTGATATGTGACTATTTAAGATGAAATAGTAATTTCAAAAAGAGTTTCTTGTTAAACAAACAAATATTTTTAAAACACCAGCCAGATCAGTTTAAGGAGGAAGCAGCTGATTATTGATAGATTTTATACCGAGGTTGTAAAGAATCTAAAAGCCAAATGATTTGTCATGTGAAAATTTTCATGTGTTCATCTACTAAAGCTAAAATTACTTTCCACTCTTTTGTTTCTGTCTTTTTCATCTTTTCAATGAGGATTTCAGAAATTTGGGGTTAAATATGCATGGAAGTCTTAAGGATTGCAATTTTTTTTTAAGATCTCTGCTGAACCCAACCCATTTCAGAGTATGGCCACTGTAGTGAGAACAAAGGAAAAAAGTAAACAGCAGAGGACAATAGACCTGCTCCTCCCCATAGAAACCACTGCTCAGAAATACAGATAGAAGCCACTGGAAAGTTCTGTGGCACTCCTGGGTTTTCTTTTAGAGTGGGGAGCTGAAGAAATATTTATTTTCAGACTTGGGTCAGGGAATAAGGAGCCAGTGAAATGACTCATAATATCCTAAACCTGCTAAATAAAACTTGTTTGAAATGACAGCCCACTGGAGAGCACAGTGTCTCTTGAATCAGTTTAGAGCCTCAGTGTATAAATTCTGTGATCACAAAAATACCTTAAAAGGCTTTATCATTTCCATAGTGCTTCAGCTCCTATGGATTCTGGACCCTCCCAAACAGAAGAAAGTAGGTGACTTGCTTGTTTTTCTGGACTAATGTGAGAAGCAGGCTATAGCTTTATTTTAAGAAAGTGAGGGTGGATGTGCCTCTTTGGTCCACATCCTATCTGAGAAAACACCTTTGTTGTTTGGGAACAGGTGACTGAAACATGCCTTGGTGGGTTTTGTAAAGGAAGAGAATATCCTGTTCACTTGTCTCTAACTCTAGCCCTAACTCCCTCTAGAGCAAGCACTTCTCACAAACAGGCTGCAGACTGTAAAACACAATGAAATTCACAAAATCCATTAACAGTCATTAACTGAAAAGGGCTCTGGAGAGGTTCTTGAATGCTTTACTACTAGGGTAATTTCCATGTTTTTTCTAGATTGTATTCCTTCAGGCTTCTCCACAATATTTCCAAATCACCCATGTCACAGATTTTATCTAGGGAACATAAAGACATCTGCAAAGAGCACAGTCCTTAATCAAAGTCCTTTTTTTGTTATTTCCTCTTGTTTCAGGTAGATAAGGTTGAACAATGCGATCACATACGTGGTTAGTAGGTATGGTTAGTAACACGAAATGCCTTATCTGTGGCTGCATCTACAGTTGCATTTTGATTTGGTAGAGTAGCAGAGTGTTGAAATGAACCCCCTGCTCATTCTCCTTTCTGGTCCACAAAACTGCTAGGCTTCCTCTGAAAGAAACTGCACCAAAAGCTGTACTCCAGATTAGCATCATACATGCCCCAGCTCTCAGTGAGGCCCTGGACCTACGACCCATCCATCAGAGAGCTTCAAACCACTTGCCTGGGGGTGATCAGATGGCACCCTGCATTAAAACGAGATGAATTCAAGCTCTAGATGCAACTTGTGCAAAAGACAGAAGGGAAAAAAGCAGCCTAGACTGCCAAGTGAAGTCAATAGCAATGGTACAGATCACTCTCTTCCCTCGAGATACTTGCTGTGTGTCAGTCTTGCTGACTGACTGATTCCCTCTTTCTCTACAGCATTTGAGAGCCAAAAATAAATTAGGAATTTGTTATAAATAAATTAGCAGTTAGCACTGTTAGTGCTATACGGGGAGGCCTGTAAAATCTGGGCTAGGAGCCCTGGAAATTACGCTGCTGACAAGTGAGGCCTGGTCAGCCATGGCCTTTGCCTTCACAGAACACTGATGCCAACCTTGCTTGGGCTGAATTCTGGGGAACCGAGAGGTTGGTGTGGCTTGAACTCTGATGCCTGTCGGGAGCAAAGGTGCCTGACTGTGTCCCTGCCTTCTCATATCTGTCAATAAACCATGATTTTGCCACTTTTTCACCTACCTGCTTTGCAGTCTAAACTATTTGGTAAGGGTAGCTCCAACTTTGAAGAGTAGGCTGAGTGCAAGCAGCTCTTATTTGTTGTTACTTTGCCTGTGTTAAGCATTGGATTTCTCCTGGAAAAGCATTTATTGGTCTGTGTCTTGCACATGCTCCATTCCTCAAATACCTTATGGGTCCAGAGCACTCCTCATGAGCTGAGCACTGTGCTGGGTATGCATCAGATCCTCAGTGTTTCTCTAATTCTGCTGTAGGAGACGGGGCGATTTATTTGCCATATTAACTGCTTTTGTATGCTATATGATTTCTCTGCCTTTCATGCATCAGAGCTTCTCCTCATTCTGTCTTCCTGTCATTATTCTGAACACAGACAACACTGAGAAGGCACATGGCGCACACTGGTGACACATCAGGCCAAGTGGTCACGGTGAGCTGGTTTCTGCAGCTGGTTTCTGCAGCTAATGCATCTGACAGCTAGAGGTAGGATGGCATCATGTTGAGCTGCTTCTGATCTACCACCTAAAGAAACTGATTATATCTAGTCCATGTGGGACTTGCATGAGTTTTGAGCCAGACCTTTGGACCTGTAGCAAAAGTCTGGGTGACAGCGCCAGCAGGCCCTGCCATGGGTGTAGAATCATCCCAGACTGCCTAAATCCTTAAAACGGCGAATTTCTGCAAACTGTCTTTCTTCTTCCATTTCTTGTTGGTTTCTCAAAGAAATGTCTTACAAGGGCTCACTTTTTAATACAGTCAAAGCATCCAAGTATCTTTCAGGGTAGTCTTATTTTAAGCCTCTTCTCTTTGTTCTCACAAGAATGTAAATATGACTTCAAATCCTCAGGTCTTGTTCTGTTCTCATGAGATGACAACCACCCATGAGGGCTGCTTGGAATGCTGGGGCTGTGATGGGCTGTCTGCTGCAAGCTGGTTCTGTAGGTAAGATGGCAGACCTGAACCTATCCGGACTCTGTCCAAAAATCACTGGGCTGGGATACCGTCCATTAAAAACAGACTTCAAGAAAAGGGCAAAAACATGGATGTATTTTTTTCTGATCTGCTTTAGCTACAACACTTAAATATAGTGAAATGATTGTACAGCTTGAATAATTATTATGCTCTTATTTGCCTGTCTGCTGTATGAAAGAATTTCGCTGCTTGAAATATTTAAGAACAATGTAGTCGCAGTCCACTAAAAACAATTACGACAGCAGAAGTACCTGAAATGCAACATAAAATGCTTTTGATTTTTTCTTCCTTTTTTCCTGTCCTTTTAGATTTCCTTTACACAGTTTTGCTGACAGCATTAAGTCACATTTTTCTAAGATAACTTTTGTTGTGAATTTTGTAAGATTTTTTTTAACCATGCTTCAAGGCTGATGATAAGATGAATCACTCAAGGCATCCCATTGTTCTGCAGTTCATATCAACCTCATGATTAAATTATTTGACATGGATACATTCTTTGCACATTGATACACTATTTTTTCCATATATAAAGCAAATGGGAATCAAAATAACAAAACAAGAAAATATACAATGTGCTACAACATTGTTGGGCAAAGCAAGCCACAAGGCTTCTACTAACAAGGATTATTGATATATTTATTAGAATAATCCCCCATTTCCATCTCAATGTGCATTTGATTTGAATGTCATAAATAAACAATCAGTTCTTGATTTTTGCAATGCTAAGCATAAAGTTAGAGCACAGAGAAACCAGCCCACACAAAAGCCTCTGACAAATCATAGAATCATAGAATCCTAGAATGGCTTGGGTTGGAAGGGACCTTAGATATCATCTAGTTTCAACCCCCATGTCATGGGCAGGGACACTTCCACTAGACCAGGTTGCNTAATCTAAATCTCTCCTTTTTTAGATTTAAACCATTTCCTCTTGTTCCATCACTCTCTATCCATGTAAATGTCACTCTCCCTCTCTTTTATAAGCTCCCCCCAGGTTATGAAATCTGACTGAGTCCTTTTGGCTGAGCCCTTTTGGCTGAGCCCTTTTGGCTGAGCTTAGGTGTATCAGGTGCTATTGATGGGCAGAGATCTGTAAGTATTGCATTCAGACCTATTTCAGCTTAATTGGTGGATCTCATTTCCTAAGAGAAGAAAATGGTGTTATTACTAATTGCTTTCTGACTGATAAACGAAGCTCAATTCTTGGGTTAGGCTTTCTATAGGAACTTCTTTACGTTCATATGGTTCATGTGAGCTCTGTCTGTCACATCCAGGGAGGAGCACAACAATCAGGAAAAGTCTGAGTATTGTTTTTCATCTGCAGACTTTGAGGAAAGAAAAAGAGGATATTACAGTATTGGCATATCCAGGTAAATTTATCACATAAGAAACCAAAATCCTTAATTTTGATATGCTGTACTATCCATGGTCAGTCACCTAATAAGTATGGCCTGGGTTCAGCCAAAAGCCAGCAGAAATTCTCCTTCGGCCTAAGTGGAAAGGACTTGGATCTTCACATCAGGAGCCTGCTGGTTGTCTCCAGGCATCCATGACTGGTGGTGCAGTTGTGTCTGCAGATATACTGTGGCCACGGGATGGTTGTGCAGATACGTTTCATAGTGGAGATGAAATGTAAAGAGGCAGCATGACAGGTTTCCAGATGGTGCTGCCTCTTCACTGAGCAAAAGACTCCATATGCAAGTTGGCTATACATGACTGTTGGCTTCTTCCAAAAATAAAGCTGGTCATTAACAGGATTTCGTTCTTTTTTGTTGATGTTATTAAACTGAGAAATAAATCAAGTATTTGTGGGTATGTAGGAAGGAAGGCAAATAAAAGGAAAAACAGAAACCCAGAAAGAGGCAAACCCAGACAGCACATGGCATGAAAGCACTTGCAGAATTCGGTTGTGTGTCTCTGCAGTGTTTTTATTTATTTTTCACCCTGCCATAATATGTGGGAAAATTTTCCATGGTGCTGATACACTGGAGGGACACAGTGGGCTTCTGTTCCTATTCCTTGAGGGACTTCAGTTTATTGAGACTGCCTTTAATTACTGGGATTGAAATTATAATCAAAGAAGGGCTTGAACAGGGATGTTGATATTTCTTGTGTCCACAGAAGTGAGAAAAATACCTCAGGCCAAGGTTGCTTCCCCAGAGATATGTTTGCTCAGTTATCTAACAGATCTTGCAGTTGGCAATGCCTCTATTTAATTACAACTTCAGAATCATGGTAATAGAAAACTGTTTATCCTCTGCCCTTAGACTCTTAGATGTCAGGCTCATCTGCTGCTCTTTTCCAACTCCCTGATGGAACTGCAGTGAATAACAAGCCAGTGCTTCTGGATGCACTGTGCATAAATACTCCTGGAAGCTACCCAGAAAATACCCTCCAGGAAAATTCCAGAGACACTCTTGATGATTCACTCAGTGCTAGTAAACCACCTAACTGGATGTGAGCACTCACCCTGTCGTAAAGGGCTTAATCTAATAAGCAAAACAGGAGTCTTGACTCCCAGTCCTTTTTATTTTGCTTCTTCTTTCAAAGCCATCTGCTTCTCCGACCTATTTCAGAACATGCAAATTCACAAGCGAGGTGACATTTCCCATGGACCAGTAGCCTGTGAAATATAATTACTGTGCTAATTTTGAATTCCAAGCGGTCAGCACGGGCTAGGAGTGCTCGCTCAGCAAACATGTTAACACAATTACAACGAATATTAAAAAAAAAAGCCATGTTGAGATTTGGCAATGATTCTGGAAAATGACAGGTAGCTTTTTTGGGATCAGAAAACAGACAACAAAATGCCTGATAAATGTTTGGGTTTTTTTTTTTATGATGCACAGATGCATTCTTAATAGAAACAGTTAAAGGCAAAAAGCAAGAGCGCATCGCATCCAGGCTGCTTTCCCAGCAACGCTCAGAAAATGAGAGGCTGTTATGAAATCTGTGCTCCCTTGTGAGGTCTTTGCTACCTTGGATGACCTCTGTCAAGTTATGTGCTCATTCAGCACTGCAGCCTGTCTGTAAGGGGCTAATGACACTAAGCCTGCTGGATAAATCCATGTGGGATTTATGACTGTGCAATGCACAGCATTTCAAGGTATACAGTATGCCAATTTGACAGAATCAGTGACAGGGGTAAGGCTGTGAAGCTGTTTCAAAAAATCTTAGAAAAATCCTGCTTATAAGTCTCCCATTGCTTCACAGTGGAATAGAAGAATGAGATTTAATACCGTATTTTAATGTAAAGAAATTTACTGCTTTCAGTAAAGACAGCACATGGCTGATTTTTTTTATTCTTTCATCTATTTCTATCCTTTGGGATTCACCTAGTATTTTTAAAAAAAGAAAAAAAAGTAAAAAACCTGTTTTGATGATGATAGCAGGTGGTATATTATCCAGTCTCTGGAGTAAATTGTACTAACACAGCCGTGCCAAAGTAACCAGGAATGTCAGTTTTGCCCATTAGCACCTCTAACACCAGTGGTGGGTTTCAGGCTGAGGTGCTTTTGCAGAGGGAGCTCAGCTCAATGAAGCAAAGCTCTCGATCTCTTCTGGGGAAGCAACACTCCTGACCTGCTCTGCTGCTTTCCTTGGAAGGCGAGCTACAGGCACTGCTGGTGTGCTCATGGCAGGACCTGAGGGAATTGGAGTGACAAGAATATTGTACATTGTCTCCATTTCTTGGGAGGGCTTGTGTACAAGGTGTGCACAGAGTGGAAGGGGGAATATGTTTCCCTGCATCCGAGACTAATTTCAATCTATTGCGGCATAGGCAGAAGAATCTGATGCACTCAGCAGAAAATATATGGAAGAGATGCCTAATGCAAAGATAAGACAAAATGTACTGATGGGGCGTGGGGTGTGGGTGTGTGGAATTAATTTCAACATACATATTTAAATCAAACAGCCCAGTGGTTACAGCACTGGCTCAGATGTAATGAGACTTTGGTCAGATCTGGCTGAAAATACAGTTACAAAAGGTAATTTCTCTCCCCGCTTGGCACTGCCTGTCAGCACAGTGGGGTCTGGGGGCAGAAGAAGGTGTAGGAGTGCTGTGAGATGGAAGTGCCAGGCAGCACAGGGCTCGCCTGCTGAAGGTACTCAAGGGAGAGTACAGACACTGCCCTGCAGGTTCAGGACAACCATCTGCAGTGCAAATGTGTTTTAACAACCAGGGAACAACATCCTGCATCACATGGCTGGCATCGTGTGGGAGCTCCACGAAAAAGCAGAATTCGAATCCAGCTCTACAGCCCTGAGAATTGCTGCTTTAAGCATAAAGCCAGTTTTTCCTCCCTGCCTGATGCTAGCATGTTCTCCAAGTCAGAGCCATTTGAATGAGGCAGGGTAGGAAGAAAAATAACCACGACAGAATATTATATATATATATGCAGGGATGCACGGATATATGTGAATACATGCATCTATATGATTTGGATGGCACACACACACGGGTTTTGCGTAAACAAGATCTTTTAGGATTGCAAAACAACATATTTATCCTTCGTGTCATTCTTAGAAAATTTTAGTTGAGGTTTAAAAAAACCTCCATCAGTCTGAAACAGACAGGCAACACAGTAAAATCAATTCTAAGTGATGCAAATTGGCACAGTTATTTGAATAGTGTTATAGGCAGACATAATAATTGTTGCCGCCTGCCTATATTAAAACGTTTCTGCTTTACAAAGCCTTCCATGAGCTGCAGTTCTCCTTTCTTTTAAGTGGTTGTCTGAGCTTGTTTGCTCTTTATGGTTAAACAATACTGAACATTTTGCTGCCATGTGGGGTCACAGGACAAACATAATGACAGACAAACGAAAGCACAGGCAGACAAAACTGAGGGGTCAGTGTGTAGATGTCTGACATTATATCTGGCTGAAAATGATTCCAAAAGTCAACATATGCAAGTACTTAAATGTGGCTTATATTTTCTCTTTGGTCCAGGGCCCTGACTTCCTTAACAGTAAACACTCTCAAACACACCATCTGTTGTTGAAGAGTGAGCAGTTTAATGAAGAGGATCAGATTCTTTCCATCTCACTTACTCCTTAGTGCTCGTTCCATTTTCTGGGCAGTTGTCTCTAAGTAACACAGAATTTCCTTTGGTTTCCTTGAGCTGTTGTTCAGACTCTTAGCCCAGATAAATTTTATGATTTTTAAATTATTTCCTTTTAAAAGGAAAGAGACCTGATGGAAACACTCAAACATTATTGTTCGAGTAGCTGTACAGTGTTTTAAAACCAGTGTAGCATCAGCAACAGCGGTGATGCATGCACGTACCTGTGCATATGCAGGCTCTGTAGTCACCTCAACCCAACTTTCATCAGTCTGTCAACAAAGGGACGTGATACTGTGTCCTTCTGTGTCCCTGTGTCCTTCTTCAACTGGGATATTTCTTCTGAGCTTCGGGACCACGATTTACGGTACATCTTCCACAGCACATTCCCTATGCTGACCTGGAGCACTCATATCTTGTGGGCTTTTGACTTTCTCTGCCTAAAGGGCTTCACGTCCTTTCCCTGCAATTTTCCAGTGCTCCTTTCCCACCACAAGCCTGCCAGGAGGGAAAGGAGGACTTTTGCTCCAGGACATGATGATCCTCACTGAAGATTTACCGAAACAGCAGCCACATTAGCAACCAAGCAAGGAGCCCGTGAGCAACCAGAGAACTTAGTTTCCATAAACCCAAGCCATTTATTTCTCTAACACCATTGCACAGCTGAAGAAGCGTGGCAGTCCAGGTGGAGCAGCAGAGATGCCATATTCCATCCCTGTCAGCTACTCCTGGTGGAAGTTTGGCCTTACACTGCATTTGTGCCAAGGAAAATGCCAGCAGGGGCCATGTCCAGACAAAGACATAACTGGATCAATCCTTAATGTTTGAGATGAAGGTCCTCTCATGTCACTGTCACCATGAAATAAGGCCTCAGATATGCCCCTTTACACAGTCCAGTTGGGTTAACATCAGTATGGAGGAACTGGGAATCCTGTTGGTCATAGCAGCACTGATGGGAATGTATGGTTTGGTGGGATAAGGGAAACGAAGCTCAGAGAATAACTGATATCTCATCCTAATTAATGTCCATGTAAAGAGTCCTATAGCAAAATGAGACATATGACCCACCTCCCATAGCCCTAAGCAGCTCTGGAGAAAATGTTCACTTTGTAGAGAAACAATTACAAGGGAAGAAGCACAGTTATCTCACCCACCATGAGCACTTCTCTAACAGAAAGGCCTATCTTTTGTAGCAGGGCACAGCGTTTTCCAGAGGATGGAAACTCCAAGGTAGTAATGATCTGATTCTTCAAATTAAAAACCAGGGGGAAAGAATGAGTGCTGGGGGAATGAACATGTCTCGCTATTTAACAAAAACAAGAGACGTGCCCATGTCTCTGCACAGCTGAGATCCTGATCTAGATGACAGTCTCAACTTTGAGTGCCCAAGCTGGAGGTTTATCTGGTTTTGCTTCAATGTCCCTTACAGATAAAAACCATGACAAAAGTCTAGACAGCTCGAACACTGGCCTTGGGCCTATATTTGTGTCAAACTCTCGCACCTTGTAAGAAGATCACTAAGAGGAAATACAGATATCACAAAAAACTTTTAGGCAGATGATAACAATGAAAAATTCCAGTCTAGACTGGAGTCTGCTGCAGGCTAAGTCACTGACAGTAGAGAGAAACAAAGGTTTAGGAGGAATAAACAATTAGCAACTCTGATTTATTGGAGACTGTTCAGAAAACATTGCTGTAAATTCTTTCTTATCTTGGATGTGTTAGCTAGAGACATGTTTCCTCTCAAAGCCTTCGTAGATTCAAGAACATCACAAGGAAAATCCCAGAATTACTGACTGTACTTCAGGTGCCCAGTTGGCTTTTTCTTCAAAAAGATATTAGTAACAAGTAGCATCACCAGTTTTGGACTACACAGCTGGAAGGCCAGCTGTCGTTTGCTTCTTTGATATTCAGTTCATCAGAGATCCAAGTACCCACACTGTGCCATCTCATGTTTTAAAAAATGCATTGATGTCCTTTGCGAAGAGGGCAAAAGATCAGAGGAGACAGGCAATTTGTTGGAAGAACCAAAACACAATAGGTGACTGTAGGGATTTGGGGATTTGGCTTGAATTAAGAGTAGGGGAAGTACTGCTGTGTAGCAAAGAATAGAGCAGCATGCAGGCAGAAGGTGATACAGAGTTGAGGAAGCTGGCACGCTTCTAGAATTTGGATCCAAGAAACAGAGTGCAGGAAAGGACACTCAGAAACCTAGACTGAGCCAGGAGTGATAAACAGGGAAGTGTTTCGTGGAGGGAGGGGGAACAAGGAGATTACAAGTAAAGCAGCTGGTGGCTGTGGAGGGCAGAATATCATGCTGAAGCCAGAACATTACATTTTGAGACATTTTTCATGAAAGTATCCTTTCATTAAGATATCTGGCACCACGGAAATTACCCTTCAGATAAATGTATTTTGATAGGGATGCACTGGACATAGAAAAGGGAGTTTGCAACCATGTGGGGGAATGAGGCAATAGTCCTAAGAGACTGAAATATCATCTTGCACGTGGATGATGCTTACTGGTGGGTATCCAGTATGGTGGTGGTGAAGCTGTAGAATATTTCATACAACAGTGCTCTATCCCTTTCACAAACAGGCTGTGCAAGGAAAGGCTCCAAGGACAAACGTGCCCCAATGCAAGCCTAAAGAACTCCAGTCTTTAGAAGAAATCCAGGGAGACAACACTCAGCTGAGGATTAGCCATGAGGGTTGTATCTACGCCAAAACAATGTTGTTTTTATGTGACTGGTATTACATAAAGAAGGGTTTAGCAGCTTGGGGTTGTTAATTTAACATTTTAATAGCCAAGAGTGAGGAAAGAAACATGATATGGTGCAATTTATTATTAGAAACCACAGCAAGGTATTCAGTTTTGAGGGAGTTTCCCTTTTTCTTCTTGTCACTTGTTCCTTACCCTTGTTAGTTCCTCTTTCCACAGTCACATGTTCCCCTCCTGCTCAAGGACATGATTTTCAGCATGAGCTGTGCTGTTGATTTTACAGTCACTAGGCTGTGCTCTGTTTCTGGTGTTACTCTGCCTCTTTCCATCACTACAGAGCTCCCTGCCAAAGAGAGGAACTATTGTTTGCAATCCATGACCATGAAATAATGACAACTAANACTAGATGATTTTTAAGGTCGCTTGCAACACAGCAATTACATGATTCTATGATTCTATGACCTTGGCTTGCAGGACATGGCAGTTAATTTTGAGGGAAACTCTTCAGATAGAAAAGGACTTGAGGGGAAAATGCCAGAACTTACACACTTGGGAACCTACCCAGCATCGTGGTCTTTTGGGTAACAGCATCCATTGTGGCAGCACATTTCTGTCTCTTTTTTCCTTCCAAAAGTTTTTCCACACCTTTTGTTCCTACCAGTCTTCTCCAAGAAGAGGCTGGCAATTATTCTTAAAACCACAAACTATTTTCCCTCCCTCTCTTCTTCTTAAAAAGAAAGTCTTTTTCCTCCTGTTGTAGCAGAGGCATTTTTCACGCAGGGAATAGAACAGTGGTCGTTTACTTCTTCATCCCAAGGGAGGTTCAAATGCACGTCTCCCCCACGGCTGGGGAGCTCTCCTGATAATGCTGTAAAGCACCACTTCCAGTGTGCTAAATATAAAGATCCTGCACCTGCCCTTCAAGAGCATATATGGTGTTGTCAGTGGGTTGCTCAGGCCGGGTGCTCTCAGGCCACTCCAGTTGCTTCACTTTGTGGATCTTGGAGAGGGGAAGGAAGAAGTCAGCTGCTCAAACCACAGCAGAGCTGAAGGCATTTTAAAAAAAATTCCACTTCAAACAGTGACCCAGGCAAACAGTTTTAAGGTCAAACACGGAGACCTGGTGTGTCAGTGTACCTTCAGGGCCAGTTTGCTGCTGGGCACGTGCTTTTTGCATTGCCCTTTTGGAACTTCAGCTTCTGAAGCAAAACTTGGTTTGGCTTTGTAGTACAAGTCCAATTTTTGGCTGCGTCTCTGTGCCTGGTTTATTTCAATCATCAATACTACTTGAATGACAGTCCTCTATTGACTATTTATAGTTCTAAACAAGGAAAACAAATACTGTCTCTTTAGATGAGGTGCCAATGTCTCTGTAATTCCCACAGTCGATAGCGCTATGATTGGAATTTGGTGCCAGATGCATGGATTCCTCAGACAAACAGCTTTCTGGCAGGAGAGAGGAAGATCTGGCTCTGGCAAGCCTGTTTATGTAAAAAGTTGCCATGTTACTGGCTCTCGTTACCTGCATTGGCTTGATTTGAAGAAGCAGAGAAGCCAGACACCAACTACTGGATAAAACAGAGCGGGCAAACCCCTTCACACACAGGCACGCCTGGTTATTCCCATTGGAACCACTAAGTGATCCTGACAGGGTAGCTACAGACAAACAGTCTTATTTGGGCACCCCAATGAGAAGAGGAAAGATTATTTTATACTGATTTTCCTTTTTTCTTGCTGCCAGAGATAGTGCCCTTTGCACTCCTGACAAGGCACAGAAAGAGGTGGGGGTTGGTGTGTATGTCATCCTCACTGGACAGGACTGGCCAAAGCAAGTCAGTTTGTTTCCTGGAGCAGAGTTTATGTGAACAGCTGCTAGAAGAAGAAGGGTTGGCTTCAGAGCCTGAATTCCAGAAATCACTGGTAAGAGAACAGAAGAGTCTTCAAGAATAAGGAGGGGTTAGCAAATACAAGACATGCTAAATCAGGTCACTCAGGAGAGGGTCAAAGTGAAGGCAGAGAAAGGCATCAGCTTTGAGGATCAGATTGATTCCCCACCCACCCCAGCCTCCAAGCAGCTGAAATGAATTCTGTCTTTTAGTTGATGAGAAATCAGCAAGTGACCTGTTACTAAGCTCTGTGAAAACTGGTATGGTCTGTTTGCTTGACCTTTTACTTTCAGGAACTTGGCATGCGCGTGAGTGCTTTGGAAGTTTGCTGCTGGCCAGCCCCCACAAGTGCCCTGCCCTGGCATGACCCAGAGGTCATGCTGAACCCCGCTCACCATCCCTGAGCACCCAGGAGCACCAGCCCCATTCACTCTTCTGCATCCCTTGTGTCCCACTCTCACATGGAGAGAGCTTTCAGAGTTGTCACAATTTGTGTTTTCCTACTACTGCACCAACCAGCAACTCCTTTAGCCAGGGCTCTGAGAGTCCCTCCTCAACATTCCTCCTGCTGCCTCTTCCAGGCTCACACTACCCTTTGCAGGAAATTAGAAGGCTCAGAAACCATGATAGCTTTTACCACCCAGTGCTGCTGAAGGTCATGTTTAACCATGGAGTGCCAGCTGGTGGTTTACCTTGAAGTCGTGTGATGCTCAGGGCTCCTTGCAGACAGGGGGGTTTGGCTGTGGCCTGTCTGAAGAGTGCTCCAGTGGAGTTTTCCTGGGGCATTACTGGCCTGGCAGGAGCTTGCGTGCCCCAGCATGCCTCATCTCCTGCCTGGCCCTCTCCTGCTTCTCCTAGTCTGCATCCCACCCAGCCCTTCATGCTAAGGGTCCGTAGTGTTCCTGCCAGGCCACCTGTGGCAGGGGAAGCCACAGCCCTGTACCCTGTACCAGGAGGCCCCACCCACGCTTCCTCCATCAAAACCGCGCTCAGGCCCTGCCTTGGAAAGTCCACCTTTCTTCCAGCAGTGTACCCTGGTTGTATGTTCTTTCCCCTCCACAATTTTACTTTTTAAACCCATTTGTCAGTTCCTGCTTTCAGTTTTAACAGGCTCCAGCTTGCTGAATCTAAGGGCAAAAAGTGATTGAAGCATTTGCCTGGCACTACAGCATTCTTTCACTGAAAATGGTGGTGGTGGTGATTCCAGAAGGATGTTTGACCAGGCATTACTGAAGCTAAAATTTGTCAATTCACAATTTTAACACTCCATGGAGTTTGTTGTTCAAAAGCATACACAGGAAATCTGAGCTGTTATTTTCCCTGTCTTTGATCAACATGCCAGTGTGCTGCTGTGAAGTGAAACAGCGTAGGCTGACAGATGAGAATTTTCCCCCAAGGGCATTCTCCTAGGAAGGCAACACTGCTGATTTAACAAGGAAATAAATCTCGACATATATGAATGCTGCTGTGTACATGCTTTTATGGCACTTGGGGAAGAAACCAAAATAATTCAAAAATACAGAAGCTTGCATTCCACAGTTCTTTAGCATTTGAACATTTGTATGTAGCTTGAAATGAGCAACTACAAGCTGGAGGATGGAGATGTGCCTTTGTAACAGCTGTAGCTTGGAACATCTCAACATGCTGCCTTTGGAGCCCCTCGCCAACTGAGCTCGCCATAAACAGAGACCTTGGTACAGCAAGGGGAGGATGAAAGCCAGGGAGATACCAGTGGAAATCTGGGACTTCACAGCCCTGTCTTATTTCTTAATAACACTCAAGTGTAACTACTTTAGTAGAATCTATTTTCTCCAGTTCTCCCACATGTAGCCCTCTCCCCACAGGGCTGCTCTTAAATGCTTTTTCACCCTCAGGAGGTGCACGTCGCTAGCAAGGCTCTGGCTCGAATTGACCCAGAAAGTCATGTTGTCTCCAAAGGTGAGTTTTTCCCATTTAGGTTGTAGTTGTGGTGGAAATTTGATACTATAGCCCTTTAAAGTGACATTGCACACGCTCAGTGGGATTACAGCAGCTGCACTGCAATTCTGAAGATAAATAAAAACTGAATGTTCCGTGAGTTTTCTTGCAGAGTTGTACCAGCTTTGGGTAGCAGACATTGGTACAGGAGCTGACTTAGGTGTGAGAGGTGCCAAATGAAGCTTTGTGATCAACCCTCCTGCTCCTGAGGAAGAAGCGTAAAGGACACAGACTCCAGTTACTCCCACAAACCATGCTGTTGTTTTCTGGTTCGGGATTTTGGGGGGGTCCCCCCCCTCCATTAAAACATTCAAAGCATCTTAGGAGAAAGAAGAGCACTTCAGCAAACAAGACCTGACTTTTTCTGCAGCATGATTAAATGCCATGTGGAGTTCCAGATTTCCTGTTGTTTCTCTTACACTCTTCACAGCGCTCAGGAGCTCACGTGGACCAGACACGGTTACTCCTTGTAATGAAGTGTACTCAGCCTACAAACATTGAGCAATGCAAGTCACAGCAGCGTTGGATGGTTAAGCAAAACTTTCCTAGGAGAGCATGATCAACATTTCAAGCAATGCTTCTGCAGGAAGAAGTCTGTGTACAAATCAAAGCTGTTCTTACATTGTCTTACATCAAATTTCTTATATATAAACCAACTGAGGCTTTTGTGGTGACTTACACTTCATTGAGCTGCTGCTCAATGCTCAGAACAGGTAACATCATTTCATTAAAAAAGCCACAAACCCACACTGACCAGGGGACCCCTCCTAACTGCCTAAGTCCAGCAGCCGTCACTTGTGCTGCACGCTCTGCTTTGCCAACACAGACCCAGGTTCCCAGCAGCTTCAAGCACAGCCTGCACCAGGCCGGGCTCCTGCCTGGACTCAGACCTCACAGCTTAGGCCTGGTGCCCTGCACAGCTTTTCAACACTAAACAGGCTGTGCTTATGGAAGTCACAGGCTTTGCCCAAACTCCACCGCTGCCAAATAACCGGTCTCAAACCCTACCTTGATTAGAGTTCTAACTACTGGAATTATTTTTATTAGCAAGGTCTAATTACAGAGTCAATTTAAGAACAAGGACCTAGAGTTCATGCTTGGCTATTTTAACAGCTTGATCATGTTGCATGCTGTAAATCAGATTCCTGTACTAACATCTCCTTATATTAATTTACAATCCATTTCAGCCAGCTGCCATAAGATAACTGATTCAAAATGACTAACATAATTTGGTTGTAATCTTGGGAAGCAAGGAAGGTTTGCTCAAGCATGTATGTTGGTACAGTAGCTGGATCCATTCTTCTCTGAACACACTTGTACAGCCACTCCTTCCTTGTCGTGGCAGAGCACAGCCCTTCCCAAGAGTGCAAGCACCATCTCTTCAATAATGTGAAAGGAGAATTTCAAGTTAGCAAGTCTGAATAGCTCCAATCAAAAAAGACACCAACACATCCGTAATTCAGAACTTGCTAGACAGGACTGCTGAAACTCCAACTCTCTACTCTCAAGCCGCATTCTTTAATTTCTCTCATTCCCCTGAAATATACTCCACAGATTTGGGGCCATTTACTGTAGAAAACGTTCTTCACAAAGTCAGTTCTGAAGGCTAGGTTACAGTTTGAACATGTCAGCTGTTTTAAAGTTCACTGTCTGTAACAAGTGTCAGTTTTCTTCCCTCCTTTGCATGCACTTGAGAAAACCTCATTACCTCAAACATGACAAAATATCCAAGACTGTAAACACAAAACCACTGTATTGTGTTTTCAGTTCAGTAATGCCTCAGATGAATTTCAGAACAAAATCAGTCTTAGCAATAACACAAAGATTTTTAAAGTCCTTTATTAATCTGAATATAAAAAAGACAGAAGCTGCCTACAATATAGGACAAAGCTCTTGCTTCATGAGGAAACAAAGTATTCTTTACAAAGTGAAAAAATAAATACCCTCTTAGAGTAAGGTTTATATGCTAATGTGTCATAAAAAAGTAGAGTTTTAATATTTTGACAAAATGTCTGTGCAAAGAAACAGATGCATAAACACACATTACTGCTACATTAAGGCAATATGAAAAGTATAGTCAGAAAATCTCAGTAAAGTGACAGTGTACTTTTCTAGCTTTGATTAAGCCAGTATTGCACCCAAACATGGTCTCCAGTTCCCTCTGTACCCTGGAGAAGACACTAGGAAACCAGATCCCAAAATGCCCAAGTAGGGGGGTGGAAATCAAAAACATTTTATTGGGTAGGTCATTTCCTGCTAAAGATGCTAACTGGAGAAAGCATTTAAAATTATATACAACTCTTAAAGATTAATGGTGCATGTTTAATAGTTTAAAAATCAGTCTCCAAAAGTAAAGCCAACTTGAAGGGCAGCTGACTGCAGCTCCCAAGACCAACAGCCCAAAATGGACTGTGGAAAACTTGAGAGTAACCTGCCCACTGAGAGCTGTGAATGAAGTCCCATAGCNCTCAGATGAATTTCAGAACAAAATCAGTCTTAGCAATAACACAAAGATTTTTAAAGTCCTTTATTAATCTGAATATAAAAAAGACAGAAGCTGCCTACAATATAGGACAAAGCTCTTGCTTCATGAGGAAACAAAGTATTCTTTACAAAGTGAAAAAATAAATACCCTCTTAGAGTAAGGTTTATATGCTAATGTGTCATAAAAAAGTAGAGTTTTAATATTTTGACAAAATGTCTGTGCAAAGAAACAAATGCATAAACACACATTACTGCTACATTAAGGCAATATGAAAAGTATAGTCAGAAAATCTCAGTAAAGTGACAGTGTACTTTTCTAGCTTTGATTAAGCCAGTATTGCACCCAAACACGGTCTCCAGTTCCCTCTGTACCCTGGAGAAGACACTAGGAAACCAGAGCCCAAAATGCCCAAGTAGGGGGGTGGAAATCAAAAACATTTTATTGGGTAGGTCATTTCCTGCTAAAGATGCTAACTGGAGAAAGCATTTAAAATTATATACAACTCTTAAAGATTAATGGTGCATGTTTAATAGTTTAAAAATCAGTCTCCAAAAGTAAAGCCAACTTGAAGGGCAGCTGACTGCAGCTCCCAAGACCAACAGCCCAAAATGGACTGTGGAAAACTTGAGAGTAACCTGCCCACTGAGAGCTGTGAATGAAGTCCCATAGCAGTGCTTTCACAGGACACTGTCAACCACAAGACTTTCCTGACCCACCCTCAACACTTGAAGATTAACAATCTTGTCCTCCCTTTCTTAAGCTATTCTCTCAGAAATGTTTTCTATTTAATAGAATTCTGAGTTAAGCACAGCTGCTTAGTGAAGCCTTTTAACTTCAGTTTAAGAACTAATTTTTTAAAAAAAGTTCTCTTCTCTTTAAAGCAGTTTACTAAAAGCAGAAGCTATGAGCCTTACTAAACTGGTATGTGTAAAAGCAAGATTACTATTAAAATAAACAGTGCAACTGTACTAAAAAGGATTCAGATCATGTAAAAGAAAAGGCTGCATTGCTTTCGCCAGGTACATCTGCGTGTGTACGCCACATTTCTCCAGGGTTACCGAGCTTTGCAGCAACACTGCCGTGCTACAAACCTACGGATCATTCTTTAAGTAACATGAATCAATTACACGCCTGTTCTCAGAAGATGTCCCAAACCATTTTGGACATGCTGAACAAATAATATTTATGTTAAAAAATGCAGTATTTTTTGCTTTTGATCGTGGATAGGTGCCAGAGTGATTGCCTTCTTCACAATCAGTGGTTGCATTTCTTACTAGTGCAGTTTGAAGAGTACATGATGGGTTAAAGGGTGTACGTAGATCATATCACAGTCAGATTGAGAAGACTGGTGTGGGTTGGCAAGTACACATGCTGGACATGTTCTACACGAGATCTGCAAACAGGACATGACTGGAAAGGAAAAACATTGGGAAATTAGTTTACTTCATATTTTGAGAGTCTCTGCACTTCCTGCAGACTTCACATACACAGTAACAGAGCACTTTTTCCATCATCCCATATTTAAGACAGGGTATGGTGGGAAGCACGCAGCTCATTCTTATTCTTGCTGCCAATTACATTAGCACATCATCCAGACAGAACACTCTCTGAAATTAGTTTACCACAAACAAAATTCTAGGAGTTTTACTAGAACATCGACACAAACATATTAATCCATGACCCTCAAATATGCAAAAACAAACCTTCCACACAGGTTGGTAACTCATAACTTAATGGCACTGCACTTACCTGTAACTGGGAAGCACAGGACTTGCAGCAAACTGTGTGGCCACAGGGACAAAAGGTTGAATTTATCTCTTCTTCACAACACACCATACAGAGCATGGACTCCTTCAGCTTTCGCAACTTCTCTTGCAGGGCTTTTGTCTGTTGGCAGCTGAGACCCTCACAGTTGTCACAGTTCATGCTGCTTTCCGAAGACTTAAGGGGGGAACTTGGAGGGGTTTGATCGCTTCTTGAAACAAGATCCACAATGCCAGCATTATAAAGAGCTCGCCTCGCATGATCATAAACTTCTTTCGATGTTCTTTTAATGTCAAAGACGTATTTTTTACCGAGATTAATGTTTTCATTCAGAAATAGAGACGCTAGGTGACCCTTTAAGTCTCGACTATACTGCATCATGACAGCACTGGTGACAGTGTCACACCTATAAAGCAACAGGACAAATGCAAACTTGGTTAGTTAATACCAATAGACCCATCCTACAGTAATTTTTTCCCAAAGCTGAAGTAACAGCACTGAAATTAAAGCAAATGAAACAGTCTGAGGTAATATTTAAGCTCTTGAACTATCTTTGCATGACAACTCTATTTTGAAAAGTGTAAAATTGAAAGTGACAATTACCTTACAGCTTCAAAATGTGAAGTGTCTGGTTAAATGGAGTCAGCCTATGTAAGGGACTTAAGGAATTATGCTAACAAACAGCAAACACTTGCTTAATCCACAGTTCAGCCTGGCAACACATCTCTGCGTGGCATTTCCAAACACTACCTTAAAGAATTCCAATTAAGAGTCCTTGGCTCTCAATTTTTATTATAGAGTCAAGTAATATTTTTAGCCCAATTTCCACCCAGTACTTTATATACTAGTGTTATGTCATTCTGAAGGGAAGCAGTTTGAACGCAGTGTAGAAAATTAAGGCATTTGTGTTTGCTACTGTGCATTTCAGCTACCCTAACCGTGCTTGTCATGTATTTCAGTGACACAGCTGAATCTGCAGAAGCCTATTAAGGCATATCACTTCTCTAGGCAACACAGGAAAGAAAACACAAACACAGAACATAAGGACTACAGCCTCACAGGGCCTAAGGTCCAAGAGCTAAGCTTATGGCCAAATGCTATTGCCAAACTAAAATTCTGCTTATATTAAAATCAGAGACTGCAAAGGACAGCAGAAATTACAAGCAGAGACACAGATCAAAAAGTAACTGAAACTGGTATGTGGTAGCTAATTTTAAGAAAACACTGCTAAGTGCGTTTGACAGCTAGTCTGACTGATCAGTGTTGGACACCACAGTAAGAATGAAAGGGGGTTGAAAAATTGCCTACCCACAAATGAGTATAGCACCCCTACACCTCAAAGAGCAACAGGATAGAGACAATGAATAGCTGCTGGCATGAAGCAAAATCCTGAACATGTGAGCAAGGACAGAGGAACTGTAAGATTTAAATAAATGGGATGGGAAGGTGGCATTCAGATAATGTAACAATTGAAGGAGCCAAATAAAGGATCTACGCATTCTCAATGACAGGATCTTCCCCACTGCTCTCATTCTCTCTCTTACATAGAAACAAAAAATGTATGTATTGTTTATTAAGTATCAAGGAACATAAAAAGTTTATACTCTGAAATGCTGTTATTCATAGTGGAAAAATTTTGCTTACTTTTCTTGTTACTCCCACCCCACAAAATGGAAAGCAGCAAAAACCTGTTCAGCTTCTGGACTTAAGAGCAAAGGAGAGGCTGCAAAGACAATGAAATTTTGCAGAGTATTTCCAAACTGCAGTCAGACTGCTGGCTG
>VYZQ01033755.1:6288-16700 GCA_013400655.1 Mystacornis crossleyi | reverse complement strand
TGTGGAAATACAACATCATCAGGATATAAGAGAATATGATCCCGAAGCTTTTATTCATGGCATTTCATAAAGAGAAAGGTGCTAGCATGGGACTGCCTGGTAGCAGAGGAATACTGCTAGGTTGATTCTGTATTGAAATATATATCTTACCATTTCTCTTTCCATAAAATAAAAGGCATTTCATGCTTATTTTTTCATCCTCTAACATTTTAATGCTAGGAAACGTGAGCAAAGTCATTCCAGTATTTCATGGCTAACTCTATGTCATTTTAGACAGGTCTTCGAGGTTAGTCATATTTTTTGCAGAAAAATGGAAAGGTGCTAAGTTGTCAATGTTTTGTGTGAGTAGTTTACAGACTTCTTGTAGCTGTTGTGCCTCAAATAAAGTAATAGGATTATTTAGTTTGGAAATGATCTTTAAGATCATGGAATTCAACCACTGACCTGACTCTGCCAAGCCCACCACTAAATCATATCCCCAAGTGCCAACTCTACGTCTAAATAAATAATTGTATCTGCTGAGGCTCCCATGTTGGTGCTCTAAGGGACAACAGTAACCTATTAGGTTTGTGATATGGATACTGATGTCAATTGTAGTTTATTTCTATGCTTTGTCTAGAGGCTTTTTCTCAGAAAAACTTAACCATTTCTTTGGGAATGTCTAAGCCCAATAAGCCTAATAAACAACTGATAAATTATGATTGTTAAGTATATATTAGAAGACATATTGCCAGTGGGCTGGAAATAGTGGTTGCATTGTTAACTGCAGGGAAGTCCCATGTTCACTGCAGGAAATAGGAGAGGGTAATAGGGCATCAGATACACCAGGGTGGAAATGGCTAACAACAGCTTTCCCAGAAAGGCATGCTGACAGCAACTGAACCTTACCATCAGGATATATTCCCTCTTTTGGTACAGAAGTCTAATTCCTGCAGTTGGGTTGGTTAGGTTGGTGTCCGTGTCTTCTGGCACCAGCCTACTCCTTGGCCTGGGATATCACTGGCCTTTTCCTGTCCTGATGAGTGCATGTACTGCATAAGTGACTTAGTGTGTCCCAAAATCAGCTCTTCAGAAATCCTTTTTTTTTTTTTCCACAGACATATATATACTTTTGCATAATAAATACTCCTTCCATTTTGTCTCTGTGACCTATTTCTGAACAGGTTTAATTCATTATCTCTTCTNGTGAGAAAAAAAAAAAAAAAAAAAAAAAAAAAAAAAAAAAAAAAAAAAAAAAAAGAGGTGGAATTATTCTTTTGTAGTTCATTGATTCTGTGGCCAAAAAATGGTAAAACCATAAAAAGTAGTGTGAAAATATTTTACTTTAATAATCTGTATTTTACTGGTTTTGAAGTATGTGGTCCTATAGCTGCATAAATATAAGAAAATATTTGAGTGTTTGTGTACGTGTGCTTACCCTCTCTCATGATGCTGCTTTGTTCTGTTGTCAAAACCCACTTTGATTCATTGTGCCAACTACATGGATGATCTGTTCCCTGATGATGTTTCCAGATGATCTGAGTCACGTACAAAATATTCTCAGAGGCTTTCTTTATACATTCATTAAAAATTCTAGGTAGAATCCATTGTGTTTAATACCTCTGAAAAGGGTGCCTTTTCCTCTAATCTCTCTATGAACTTGACTCTTTCTCTGGTGCATAGCTCTGGCTAAAAAGCCAACATTTTTACTCCTAATTTTTCAAAGGAATATATAAGTTACGTATGTTTTAGAGTATGCAAATCAATACTGCTATTGTCATAGATTTTCTGAAGTTCTTAAAACTTCTTTAAGCCCTTAGAGTCTTAATCCTATTTTTCATAAACTATGAAGCTGGCATTATTTTTGGTATGTTGAATACTCTCAGGTCCCTCTACACAGCCTGTTAAATAATGTGCGTGTGATTAACTTAACTGCAGATGTAGCTGTAAAATTGATGTAAATCAATGAACTCAGAAAAGATTTTGTTTTAAAACAGTGTTTTATCTAGTTCAAAGCAAAAGCTGAAGGGGAAACCATGCTTTCTAAAGTAAATACAGCATGATGTAGCAGAAGTGAGTAAAACGTATCTCCCGAAGTGCTTTTAGCTGAGGGTACAAGTTCTGGATCAGGATGCTATAAATTTGTTAAGATCATGGCTTTCTATGTATCCCTTATCAACCTATAATCTCCTGATTGTTGCCTGTTTTTCAACAGCTGAGGAACAGTAATCCACACTTGCTTATCTCTCTTAATCACAGCCTCATGGTGCTATAGCTCCCTGAGCCTTTAATTCCCTCTTAGAGGCGTAACAGAGTGGAAAGTAAACAAAGACGAATTTGCAACCTTCAACATTGCTAATTTGCTCTGATGTCAGAATATTTAAACAGGCAAAGACTTGGGAATTATTTGATCACAACTGATTTTAATCTAATGCATGTGAAAAGGCTGAGTCTGGGAAGGTTGTGCAAAATGACAGGCGTCCCAAGAGAGGTTGACTGGAGGTTTCTTCTTTAAACAACAATAGCTCCATCATTTTTCAGCTCTGGGTCCTGTGCTCTTACTGTGTATTTTTGTTTCCATTTTTAATGTAACTTTCTGAATATGATATTGGTTTCCTTGAAAATTCCTCATTTGCTTCCCAGTTTGTAAGTGTCAGAAATCCATTCTTTAGGCTTGTTATAGTCTCTGTTCACTGCGTAGTGGGTGGGAGAGATAAAGATCCCTATTTAAAAAGCTTTGTCTCTCCACGTTTTCGTACCATCTTGACAGCCTAATGTATCCTGCATACTTTCATATGTAAAATGATTGATAACTTGATCTTCAAATTATTTTAAATTACACAGTTGACATTTATGCATGTATATATGTGTACATACTTTCTGGATAAGAAAGGATGTTATCTTGTATTATATATTACGTGCACACTTCATCTACTACAGAGGTGATGTGCTTACACATACTACACATTATCTTGCACACATATTCATCTGTCCTCATAGCAGATAGTTATATGCCATTACCTGAAACAGATTTGATAAATATATGCAAGACAAGGTAGTGTTTTCTTATTTTTTTCTTTTTTCTACATTTTCTTCCATTTCCCTTCATAAGGTCTTAATTGGCTGTTTAATGCACATGTAATCACTTATTTTTTGTTGTTTACAAAATGGTTAATGCAGCGTACATAGTATTATCAGGACAAATGTCTGATGCTGTCTTAATTGTTATATATTGTTCTGTTTATATCTGTTCTGGTTGAATGACCTGTGTTTCTGAAGCATGTCTGATGATGATTTCTTCTTTTCTTCTTAGTACGGATCATTTGGGATATTCCAGGGAGAGACGTGTCTGGGAAGCCAGCCTTTTGCAGTCACTCTCTGCACTGAGATTACAGCACTGGGCTATTTGTGTTTCTCCTCATCCCTGTTTCTCTCTGTCTCTCACTCTCTCCAGCTGGTGTAAATGACTGCTGCTGCCTCGCAGAGCAAGATAACCTGCTCAGTCAGCTGGAGCCCCCTGCGGACAGCTGTCTCGCTTTTAGCTGATGGAAAACTGCTATAAGCGCTGAATGGAAGAGCGTGGAGCAGCGACCGTACCAGCACGAGGAGCTGCTGCTGCAGCAGCAGCAAGAGCGAGCGAGGACTCTATTGTTCCCTGGTGTTAAACAGTTTTTCCTTTTCAACTGCCATGCACAACAGCGGGAGAGAGGTTTCCAGTCCCTTTCTCCCCGTGAAGAAATTCTGAAGAGGGGAGGATCATTTGAAGAAGGTTTCGTGGTGGTGCTGCGGGTTTTGGACGCAGCAGCAGGCTGCTGGAGGCATGGGGTTGAGCGAGGGGAGCGCTCCTCTCTGCCGTGGTCCAGGGCTTTCTGCCGTGCCCGCTCAGTGCGTGGGAGTTCTCGTGCTTCTGCTGCTGGGAATCTGGGACGCTCGTGCACAAAGTGAATTTCAAACTTCATCAGTGTATTTGTGGAAGACCGGTAAGTAAGGGTGCTGTGATAACACAACAGCAGTGTACTGAGTTTTTGTTGTAAGTAATAACCTTTTTGTGTGCTTTGTGTGTGTGGAGGGAGAAAGTTAATCTACATAACTAATGTTTACTGGCAGGATTGTAGGGGGAAAATAGGTCACCTTACAGGATTCCACCATCCAAGCAGATATTGCAATATAAAAACTCCACATTTGTGACTCTCTGGCACTGTTACCTGGATCTCTTATATATTTTCTGTGTCTTCTGAGGTTTTTCATTTTGTTTAGCAGCTCTGTGCTGTACATAAAGATCAGAGTATTAGTGCCTGTCCACAGTGAGAAGGAACAATTATCACAATTGGTGTCAGCATTATTAAAAGTGCTCTAAACATATTGAATTTTCACAAAGAGATGTGATTCAGCACATCTAATCTTTGTGTCCTGTGCGGACATGTAATATATTCAGTGTGGTAATTGATGGGGAGTTGGGTTTGTTAAATTTAGGTTTGTTCCACAGTATAAAGGACACGTGAAAGCTAATGATGGATTAGGTGAAATTATCCAAGTGATGCCAGATCTCATAACCAAAGAGCCAAAGGCAAATAGGCTGTGTGGATTCAGCACCACAGTAGATGGATAATTTCCCCTACTTTGATCCTAATGAGTTACGTGTCTGTTTTAAAGATTGCATAGTCATAACAGTGTTTCAACCTTAACTCTGCATCAAAAATCAGTGGGGAATTGTCCTGTGTCTATTAATATATTAATAGATACAGGACATTAATTCAGGACTTAAGCAGTGATGAATATGTGCATTTTAGTTGTCTTGATACAGTTTTAGTTCCTACGTAAGTAGAGTCAAACTCATGTTTAGGAAATTTAAAAATTTCAGACTGGGAAATATTTCACATTTGCTTTGGCAGTTAGCTTCCTTTCCTGCATGTTGCCAGGAATAAAACAATCCAAAAAGTAGCAGTTTTGTTTAAAAACTGATTTTCCATTAAAGGATAATACAATAATAAGAGAGATTCCAAATAAATCATTTGTCTGAAAAACAACTTTGAGAAGACATCTCTCTCCTGGATGGAGGGACTCAGCCTTCTGGCACAGAAGCAGATCAATTTACAATTACAGTGATATCCTGAATTTTTTAAGAGGCTTCATCTATCCAGCAGCTCAGAGAGGAGATTAAAAGGAAATTCATTTAAACAAGAAGAAAAGCTTTCCAATAACACTAGAAAGAGATATCTGAAGAAGGGAAAATCCTTTGCAACTTTCACTTCTGACTGAAAGATGGGTTACACAATGACAGTGATATTTTTTTTTCCTTTTAAACCGTTGGCAAATTAAAACCAGTTTTCAGTTCCATTAGAGATTTGTAAATGTTCAACACACACTTAAAAAGAGATGGTATATGTGCACAGGTTTATGCAAAGACACAGTAAAAATATCACATTTTAATAAAGCATTTCACATTTACTCTAAGTTGCTAGGCATCAGCAAAATATACTCTTCAGCATTTTATGAAGTCTCCATTTAACAGTGTAATGGATTGTATTTAAAAATGTTAAAATAGTAACACAGTTTGAGGATGATAATTCTAGTGAACTACTACTTAAGAACACGTGTAATCAGTTTGCTATGGACTTAGCTCCACTTTGCACAAAGTACACGTGCTCTGAAGTCATGTCAGTTAAACCAGTAAGAAGGAAACTCTGTTGTCTTGTCTTGTCCCTCTTTTCTTCCTTCCTGGCAAAGAGTGCTCTTAAGAAACTTTTGTGTAGAGCAGGTATGATCCAATTACTTTGCCTGATATAGAGCTAATTCTTCCCTTCAGCTTTCCTTCTGTGATCTCTCTGGTCTGTTTTGCCTACAATAAGAAATATTGCAGCCATAACATCAGTGATTAGATGAAAACATGATGAAAAACAAGTAATGAAAAACAAGAGCGGCTCTTTTCAAATGATGAATGACAAGCTGCAGTGAATAAGACACTGCATCTGTGTTTGGCTCCAAATTAAATTTTTGCACTCTTTTTCTTAGCTGGGTATTGAATTCTTTTGTTTTCCACCCCTCCACTTGTGGGCGGATCTAGAAAGTGAACTGGGAGAATTGCTGGTCAGTGGTCTGAAGTGGTATGTAGTATGGGATGTATAGCGTTCAGCTAAAGTATCAGAGGGAAAAAACAAAACTGAACAGTAGTGAGCTCATGCAATTAAGATGATATTTTTCTTCTATGAAGGAGAGAGGTCAGGGGAATGTGTGCCTGAGACTTTGTCTAGGCAATCAGCTTGGTTATATGCCTTTTGGGACCTCTTATGTCCATTTTTTGAGAACCATGCTATTTTTCTATTGAATTTAGTCTGTCATCAGCTTTTGTAAGTGCTGTTCATGACTTGCATCTGTCTTGTTTTTATTTCTAAAGGTTTGTGAAATAATGTCTTAGTGCATGCTACTCTGTGTCTTCTATACTGGTTTACTGCATTAAGTTTTCTTAAGGATGCCCTTGACAATAATCTACAATGGTTATGAGGTTTGAATTGAGGCATGCTTTCTTCTATAGAATAATAGTTTCTTTTTTGTTTGTTTGTTTATGGAGTTTGAAGGGGTTTTTTTGTTTTGTTTTGTTGGAAAGAGGGGAGGAGTGTTCTAAATCAAATGTCAAGTGTTTGCTTTCAATCCATGAAAAGCTCTCAGGGGACATGATTTCCTGTCTACTACCATAAAAATCTGAGATTATTGCAATACTCAGTGTAACCATTTGGGGGTTTAATTATCTTTGATTCAGCATGGACAATGTTGTGAATAATTTACTTTGAGCAGGCAGGTTGAGCTAAAAGTTATCTCCAGAGGTCCCTTCTAATCTTCACATATCCTGTGATATGGGTGCCATCACCAAGTAATTCCTACTGCTCCAACTGAAACTGCTTTGAAGTTTTGGCTTTTGTTACTTTTTTGGGGTATTTGGCGTTCTGCTGTGTTTAATGGACCTTCAGAGTTTTGAATGGCATTTAAATTAATATAGTTGATTATAGTTACAAGTGATTAAACTAGGTTTGTCACCAAAATTTCTCATTTCATCCTGTGCAGACCTGGTGCATGCATTTTATTCAGCTACAAATACACAGCTGGTTCATTTTGTGTGGTCACTGGATAAGCCATCTTGGTTTTTTAACATAAACTTCAGCAAAGCGATGAAACAGCAAGATGCCCAGAGTTGAGTCATGGTGTGTATCTGCTTGATGATCTGAGCTAGAAAACAGCAGCTTTTAGCAACTCAGGGAAGAGAAGTTGTGGTACTGGGGATTGGTAATTATATTGATGTGAGGTTGACACACATTGCCAAGCATTGAGCTTTTTATGTTGAAAAAAAATTTTAATGACACATTTTGTTCATGAGTAATTTCCTTTCTTTGATTTAACTGATTTCATTTGCAACGAGCAGTTGTTTGCTTCAGGTTCTACGCTGCCACATTCAACTCCCGTGAGTTCCTTAAATGCCATTTTTATTTTACCTTAACTTTTATGATTTGCTTTAGAATTTACTGGATATTATTGAATTGTATCTGAAGGGAAGTTGTCAAGAATGGAGCCAGGCTCCTCTCGGTGTTGCCAAGCAATAAAACAAGAGGCAATGGAGAGAAACTGATGCACAGGGAGTTCCACCTGATTACAAGGAAGAATTTCTTTACTGTGCAGGTGACCAAGCACTGGAAAGATTATCCAGAGAGGTTGTGGAGTCCCTCTCACTGGAGATATTCCAGAACCGTTGAGATGCAATCTTGTGCCGTGTGCTCTGGGATGACCCTGTTGGGGCAGGGAGGTTGGACCCGATGACCCACTGAGGTCCCTTNTAGGTTTGTCACCAAAATTTCTCATTTCATCCTGTGCAGACCTGGTGCATGCATTTTATTCAGCTACAAATACACAGCTGGTTCATTTTGTGTGGTCACTGGATAAGCCATCTTGGTTTTTTAACATAAACTTCAGCAAAGCGATGAAACAGCAAGATGCCCAGAGTTGAGTCATGGTGTGTATCTGCTTGATGATCTGAGCTAGAAAACAGCAGCTTTTAGCAACTCAGGGAAGAGAAGTTGTGGTACTGGGGATTGGTAATTATATTGATGTGAGGTTGACACACATTGCCAAGCATTGAGCTTTTTATGTTGAAAAAAAATTTTAATGACACATTTTGTTCATGAGTAATTTCCTTTCTTTGATTTAACTGATTTCATTTGCAACGAGCAGTTGTTTGCTTCAGGTTCTACGCTGCCACATTCAACTCCCGTGAGTTCCTTAAATGCCATTTTTATTTTACCTTAACTTTTATGATTTGCTTTAGAATTTACTGGATATTATTGAATTGTATCTGAAGGGAAGTTGTCAAGAATGGAGCCAGGCTCCTCTCGGTGTTGCCAAGCAATAAAACAAGAGGCAATGGAGAGAAACTGATGCACAGAGAGTTCCACCTGATTACAAGGAAGAATTTCTTTACTGTGCAGGTGACCAAGCACTGGAAAGATTATCCAGAGAGGTTGTGGAGTCCCTCTCACTGGAGATATTCCAGAACCGTTGAGATGCAATCTTGTGCCGTGTGCTCTGGGATGACCCTGTTGGGGCAGGGAGGTTGGACCCGATGACCTACTGAGGTCCCTTCCAACCTGATCCATTCTGTGATTTTCATATTCGAAGACACCTTATGGTCTTGTGATACTGTCCACCATGGGCTAAGATGGTGATGTATCTGTAAATTTTGCAGTGAACAATGTGATGACAGCTGATTCCTAAATGAAGGCACCCATAAAGTTTTCACTTTTTTCACATTACGTGAAGACACGTATTTTTTTTGGTCTGTCATTTCATCACGCAGGACATATAGTTACCATTTCTTTGCACAACTGATGAAGCATAGGCGTTTCTTGCCCTATCAGAAGTCACTTTTTCTTCTTTCTGCCCTCTCCTTCATTTGTTTTTGTTAGATGAACTAACATGCTGATTTGTTATGTGCTGCCAGCATTGGGTGTAATGCCTGCCTACAGTTACCAAGATATGTATAGTGATAATATATATATAATATGCTGGTTAATTAATGAAGAATGCACAAAACCAGCAAGGTTCTATCACACTGAAATTGCGTCTTCCAACAGCTTGACGCAGTGCACATTACACCTTTGAAGTGGAAGATGCAGCACTGGATTAATATCTCTGGAATAGAAAAAGTCATAAGAAAAAAATCTGGGATGCAGTGCCTTTTCTATCATTATCTGTTTCAAAGACTGTTGATCAGATCTCAGATAGTACAGATAGGTGTAGCTCTACAGAATTATTTGAGATGTCTGCAGTTGTTGATATCAAGACTTGGTCTTTGGTATAACAATTGTGTCTGGATGTTTTCCCTTCCTTATAACAAGGGTAGAACTTGAAGTAGGATTTCAGTGGGTAGCAGTTATAACATTAAAGTGGAAAGAGAAAAAAGTCATTGTTTCCCGAAGAGAACGGTTAAGTATCTATATTTTCCTGTTTATGTTGTGTCTCCCAGATGGGAATTGGTCCTTAGACGATAACTTGTTCAACCTTTGATGCAGTCAAGACTCAGAGGAAAGGTAATGATATCTGTAGGCAACATACAGAAGATCATAGGCACTTTTGGGGTAGTGGAGGCCTGGAGTGAAACCAGTGGGCCAGGTGATTTCCACTGGGGCCGGAGGGTGTTGCACACTCTGCAGTCCAAGAGCTCTCCTTAATCACTTTCTGATCTTTTTCAGGCAACACCATCTGTAGGAGATTTACCCTTTTCCATTGCCTTGGGAAGAGGGCTACACAAGGGCCTCCTGCTTCCAGAGCTTATAAACAAATGTTTCCTGTTTCAAGGTGTTACTCGGGAATTTTGTAATCAAATCACACTTCACTGCTTGGTATGAACTTGGGTCTCAACACTCCTCTGATTTTCAGCCTCTTGGTTTCCTACTTACCCACAGAGAGGAGCAAACACAACGTCAGTACCATTGCATCCTTGTCAGGTTTTACATTCTAAGGGCCAAATCTATTTAAAAAATAGTTTGGTTCCACAACTGGAATTTTCAACAGTTCTGAAATTCCTCTTCTAACATCTTTGGTGCCTAAACCCCATAAAATCACTGAATAAAATGTCTATTTTTTTCCCCCTATGTATAACCCTAGGACTGTCCTATTTTCACTGCACTGAGTGTTCCTATCTCATATTAATGCCTGAGGAAGACAGAAGTCCTTCCTAGGTCTGGCAGTCCAGCAGGCATTTCAAAATGTACCTAAATACACACTGACAGTATCAGAAGAGAAGAGGGAGAGAGAAAAATTACCTAACCAGATTTCTGATGAAAGCACTTACCTTTCAAGGGCTCTGTCATCTTGTTTGTTTGGAGCTGTTCCATTACATTGGCAAAACTTCCCCATTTGTTTCAGAATTTCTTTTTTTTTTTTTTTCT
>VYZQ01033754.1:0-10964 GCA_013400655.1 Mystacornis crossleyi | reverse complement strand
AGCCTGCTGAGAGCTGGGGTCTGGTTCACTTAAACAGTGCATGTGCTTGTAGGAAAGAGACAGAAATTAGAGGTGGAAGGAAAGAAGAAAAAGAGAAAGGAAGACAAACATCATTTGGGTGTTGATACCTGACCCTGGACTTAATTCTGCTGCTTTTGATGACTTCTCTTGTGAACCCAATGTCCACCCACCCATATCACTCCCAATACCCTACAATGGGTGTCTTGCTAAGAAGAGTAAGAGAGTGCCTTGAGAAACAGATCTGTTCTCTGAATCTCTGCTTTGTCTTGGCACTGAAGGAGGGGCAGGCAACTTGTGTCTGGTGCCTTCTCACATCCCAAGGCCTTGTGAGCAGTGGTGTTAAAAGAAAAGGCTGAAAACACTGAAGTGGGGCAGCTTGGGAAAGCAGAAGTGCCTGTGGGGACTGGGAAGGATGAGTGGAATGTGGGACACTCGTTGGAGAGAAGAGAGAATGGGTTCACACTTCAGGCTTTCCATGGCATCCGACTACTTTGCAAGCTGGTAATACTTCTAGACACAGAATCTAAATGTGATGCTCTTCATGGCCGACACACAGGTCAGTGCACAGAGTACTAGAATTTAAGCTAGGCAGGAAGTTTTCCCATCCATAAATGCTCTTGGAAATGTTCATAATTTCCTCCTCTTTTGGTATTCCAAAATACTTTTTAATGTTTGTCCCATTCTGAAAGACACCTGCCTGGGGTAGCCAAAAATTTGCTTTAATGAGAAATGGACTATGTCTATGCCTCCTCATTGCAATAAAGACTACTGAAATCAAACAAGGAGATGCTAAGAATTACCACAGAGAAAAATCTGTTTTTCCTAGGAGTGATTTGAGATTGTGGATGAAAGGAATTGTGATTCCCCCTGTGGAATTGAGGGGGAAATGGGCATGAAAAATGTAATACAACATAACCCACATTAGTTCCGTATGTAACGGCCTGAATCTTTCTCTGTGGCAGGAGGTGTTAAAACTGGTTTTTAGATAATAAGTAACATGTGACAATTCTTCAGAAGAGTACAGCCACATCTCAGACAAGGATGATACACATGTTTCTTCAAATCATGGCATTCAAAAGCAAGGTTATCAAAAAACAGGTGCCTTTATAACACCTGTTACCTGTCAGTGATTTCAACTGATCAAACTTGTTCTCAGACATTTTCTAAGAGGAGCAGTCACTTTTCCAAAATTGCACTATTTTAGTAACCCTGATTTCCTTTTGATCCAAATCCTTCTCCACCTTCAACTCCTTCTACCACCTGTTGTCTTTCTTCTTGACTGTTCTACCCAGACACCACCCAGCCTTCTCACCCCACACACCTGTTCTGTAACAGGAGCTCCTCAGCTGCTTTGGTGAGTGATGGAAAGAGCATCGTGAAGGTCATGTCCTCATCCAGGACCTACTCTCCTGATCTCTTCCGTGGATGCTTCCTGGAAAGACAGGAGGAGCCTAAGTAACTGTGCAACTTTGATATTCACCCAGCACCTGCCCAGGTATTATATTTTTACCTTCTATTCCACTTCACAGTCAAGTGATGCTGAGACATCTTTGCAGTTGCAGTTTCTCTCTTCCTTCTCTCTCTTCTGAAACACAGAAGTGTGACACATTGTACATACTTCTGTGGNAATGTAATACAACATAACCCACATTAGTTCCGTATGTAACGGCCTGAATCTTTCTCTGTGGCAGGAGGTGTTAAAACTGGTTTTTAGATAATAAGTAACATGTGACAATTCTTCAGAAGAGTACAGCCACATCTCAGACAAGGATGATACACATGTTTCTTCAAATCATGGCATTCAAAAGCAAGGTTATCAAAAAACAGGTGCCTTTATAACACCTGTTACCTGTCAGTGATTTCAACTGATCAAACTTGTTCTCAGACATTTTCTAAGAGGAGCAGTCACTTTTCCAAAATTGCACTATTTTAGTAACCCTGATTTCCTTTTGATCCAAATCCTTCTCCACCTTCAACTCCTTCTACCACCTGTTGTCTTTCTTCTTGACTGTTCTACCCAGACACCACCCAGCCTTCTCACCCCACACACCTGTTCTGTAACAGGAGCTCCTCAGCTGCTTTGGTGAGTGATGGAAAGAGCATCGTGAAGGTCATGTCCTCATCCAGGACCTACTCTCCTGATCTCTTCCGTGGATGCTTCCTGGAAAGACAGGAGGAGCCTAAGTAACTGTGCAACTTTGATATTCACCCAGCACCTGCCCAGGTATTATATTTTTACCTTCTATTCCACTTCACAGTCAAGTGATGCTGAGATATCTTTGCAGTTGCAGTTTCTCTCTTCCTTCTCTCTCTTCTGAAACACAGAAGTGTGACACATTGTACATACTTCTGTGGCATATTATGCTATACCATTAAGCTATACCATAAATGTACTGAAAAAATTAACCTTGAAGCCGTCTTAAGAGAGTATAATTAGGAGACAGAAGGATCTTCAAAGCCTCTCCATGCTTTGGTGCATGGGACAGGGCAGTCTTCACAAGTAAGTTCCAGACCCAGAAATACTACTTTACCTTTGCCATGGCCAAAATTTCCCTGTTCTGTATCTCTCCCCCTGAATATTTTTAAGATTCTGATGGTTCTGTTCATCACTCTATTTTACTCAAAAACCAATTAACCCTTCCAGACTGACCTCATACGGAATTTTTGAACTATATAGCACTACGACACCACTTTGGACTAGACACTTCCAGCTGGGAAGCATGCATTTCACCAAATCCATGCACTTCATTAGTCAACAGGAGAAAGGGATGTTAGCTTAAGGAAAGTGTGTCCTACCATCTCCAGAGTCCAGTGCCCAGCTCCATCTTAATACTGGGAAGTGTTGGGATGAGAAGTCTTGCTCTGAATGATCAGTGTTTCAGCAATTCTGTTTCTTTGATGCTAACATTCCTGGCAGCTCTCGTTTTACACCGAGGGCAGCAGAAATGCTGCTGCAGCAGGAGCTGAGCATTCCCTGTCAGAGAGCTCATCAGGGGTCCATAGAGTACACTGATGCCTCCAGCATGCCCTGTCATACTGAGAGCACGTCTGACAACAGCACAGGCAAGCTGCAAATCCCATGGAGAATGTTTCTCAAATGAAGTGTTGGACTGAATAATCCACAGATTTATAAGATTTTACCCCCTTTTCTTCCTTTTTTAATTTTTTTTTTTTTTCCCTGGAGATCTTGATGGTTTTCATTACTTCTGAATCACGGTTTGGTGTTTTATCTGACAAGATTCACATCTGGTACGGCTGAGTATAAAGAAGAAAAAATACTATTCATAGCAAGGGAATAATATTGCTTCCGTGATAAGATTAGCAATGTTAGTCTGAAGGCATATGGGTTCTATTGTTGACCATTCAGAGACGTGCTGTAATAGCAACAGTGCTGCACCAAGAATAATTTTGATCAATGTGATTAAGAGAAAAACAATTTTAAATGAAAGCTGTTTGGGAGCTAGCGCTAGATTACCAAAAATCCCGTGGGAGTTACTTGTGAGTTTTTGGTTGCAATGAAGATTCTAAGAGCATCCAAAAAGCCAACAGGTGGCCAGGCTATAAAAAGAGCACAGACCTGTGCAGAAAAGCTGATTTTTCACTAGAGAGAAATTAGGAATATTCCCACTTTTTTTTTTTTTTTTTTTAACAATAGGTTTTGGAATAAATAGAAGACTAGCAATGCACCAAGAATAGAGGGTACTCATCCAATACTGCTAAGTGAATTAAACTCTGAAGAAATTGAATTATTTTCTGATGCATATAAACAGTGCTCAAATAAATGTCAAGGAAATGGAAATTGCAAATAAAATATCAGGCCTTAAGAGGGGCGCAGGAGTGAATCTGAGAATGTATCGTAGCCCTTGTGATTTATGTATCAATAAACACTGCTAAATGAGGAAGAAAACTTGCTGCAAGTACTAACACAGCTTTTGTAGAATGAAACAAAAGTGTGAGGAAAAGGGTGTCATCATCAATGCTGGGTACTTCAGTGCTCAGGCTGGAGAAGTGAAATTCAGTAGCAGCAACATAAGCTTACTGCCAGCTCTCTGGTTGAGGTCAGAACCACTCCAGTGCAGAGCTGTGCTCAATTATATCTAAAAAGAGATCTAAAATGTTATCAAGGAAAACAGAACTTTCCATTGATGGTAGCTCATTTCTCTATTTAGATGAGAAAGATTTGTCCACAACACTGTTACTTTCATCCTAGGCCTAAGATCTTTCCTAGGACAATAGGATTCAATTTGGGCAGTCCATTCGTGAAGAAAATTCAAAGTGGAAGAGACATGAGAGATTATGAGATGCCCTCTTTTTAGCATAGTTACTTTTAACTTTGTCTGTTCCTTTATTCAGTTCAGGTACAGTATCAGAAATATCTGTCTTTCTCTACACAGGAAGGAAGAAGTTTGAGATAAGAATTTGCTTAACCAATATTGTTACCAAACCCCCTTGCAGACATTACCAGAAATAATCAAAATATTGGGTGTGGACCATCATCAAATATCTTCAAATCAATGGTACCAACATTAGCAGGGATTCTGTCCTGATTATACCATGGGAATGATTGGCAGGAATGGGTTCCCAGCAGAACAACCTCAAAAAGGATGTAGGTATAAGTAGCCCAGAGAGAAAGAAATTGTAAAACAAAAAGACAGAGACCCAAACCATGGAGTAGAGTAAGAAATAAAAATTAACTGCACCTCAAGAAAGAATTTCAAAAAGAAAACATACAAATAAAACAAGAATAGTGAATAAGACTCTCTATGAAATGAAATGTAACAGAAATTAATGGTAGTAGTACAGTCTCTGGGCTGAATAGCAGCATAGGCATGCAGTGCATTTCTGACTTTCTGACACCAAGACTGGGCACAATGCAGCCACAGCACAACTTTGCTATGCAAATTCTGCAACCAGACAACATTATCACAAAAGATTTGGGAGAGAAAATCCATTGCGATACCCATATATACCCATATATACCCATATAGACATGGCTGTAATTTCTAACTCACAGATGTGGGAATGGAGCAGGTCAAAGTGGACCAATTTTTTTCCGAACTGAGGCAATGAGCAATGTCATAGTATCTTTGGGATCAGGCACAAGTCAGATGTCAATACACATCAAGGATGAACCCTGTCTCCAAATGGCAGGAAGGGGTCCTCCATCAGGAATCTCTACACTGAAGTCAAGCCCAACACAAGGGAAGGAATATGTAACCCCAGTTCATTCTCTCCTTTTCATTATCCAGCCATTTAGCCCTTGCTGAACAATGTGGAAGAGTTTTATTCATATGAGTGACAGCAACTGATCCACCATGCAGTACAGTTAAGAAGCAGCATGCTTGTCTTTTGCTCCAGAAAGGCAAGCCCAGAACAATGGCAGATCTGGTGACAACTGCAAAAGAGTTACTGTCATCAGACAACTGGAGCTGCTGGAGCCCAGACACACAGACACTTCTGGAAAAACCACAGGCTGCAGGCTTCTGTGTGTTTCAACAACACTTAATTCAGGAGCTTGGGAAGCCAGTATTTTGCAACAAACAAACAAAGAAACAAGCAGTTGTTGTTAACAGAACATTAAAAGAAAACACTGAACCACACGTTAAAAATTATATAAGTTATATCCATAAACAATGCAGGCAAACCTTGCTTTTTACAATGACAGTTGGTAATCAAACACAGGTTATCTGAAGAAGTGGGAAAGTCCTCTGATTCCTTCAGATACCTAACACCTCTCAGAGCTTCCTTTGTACAAGTTGTGAGAAACACACCATGTGGCCTGAGGAGACTGGGATCCAGGGACAGGTCTTGGGCACATGGAGTGTCTATGCCCAGGTACAAGAAGGTTCCCTTTGCAGCTATGAGCCTCTACACTGACTCTCCTGGGACCTCAACCTGAACTGCCCGAAGGGAGCGAGGTGAGGTCTCTTGTGCCCTCGGTATCTGTGCTAGTGCTCAGTGTGTTCACCCGTGCTGATATGTGGCCAGCTGTGTATATATGTACATATGTGTTCTCCATGTGCCTCTGCCTTCTGGGAATTCATGCTCAGCCTCACTATTTGGTTGGACCTGGACCTGGATCTGTGGCAGTCTTGTCTCTGTCACAGTGCCAGACTCAGCCTTGTTATTTGACAAGAAAACCTCAGGAACAAATCCTGCTTGGAAACTGGTGTTAAGGTGGAAAACAGTCAGGCACTGAGCACTGGGAGATAGGGAAAGGAGTGCTTCCCACCAGACAGCCAATCTGCCAGCTGATGCCCTTCAGCTAGCAGGGCTGCAGGGGCCTTTGCTGCTCAAAATATTCTGGCAGTGTCTGAGACAACAAGTGATGACAAACATATTTAGCAAGTTCCTCTGGCTGACCTGGCTGGGAAGGCACCAACCTCCCTATCTCTTTTCTATATTAGCCACACTTGTTATTTGCTGAGTGCAGATAGGGAGGAAGCTTGATGGAAAGCAAATAGATCAAAATAAAAGGGAGAGAAACCACCAGAATGGTGGGTTTGTCATCAAAGTGTCCAGCCCAATATGGCCTCAGAGAACTATCAGTAAAAGCCTTCTGCCACAGGCAATTCAGGCTTGTCTATTTGGGACATTTCCTGGCAGAAGAGGTGGCAGAGCACTTAGTTCACGGCAATAGAAAATGCAGGTCTGTGTGAGAACCCCTGTTCATTTCCCCAGAGACACAAACTTCCACACAAACACACACTGTCCTGCAGAGTTATATAGCCTAAAAATGGTTCTCTCATCATCTGCAATTTGACCATCACAATTCAAGAAATACATTTCCAGCATTTTCTTTTTTCAGTCTTAACAGCCAAGCCATTAATTTCTCTTTTCCCTTCTGAGAGGACAAAACTGTGCTAGTATCAGCACCCAGCCTGTGCTGTGTCCTTGCTCTGAACTCATTGCTCTGTGCATACCTCCCTGCTAACACACTGCCTGTGCTGGAAGCATCCTGAATGCTTTGCATGATGTGGAAGCCAAACTTCCTTGTTAAGCAGCTTAATAGATGCCATGCCACAACCTGTTCCCAAACAATCCAAGTGGCCATTGTGTAAGTGGATGGTTTCCTGGGCATGTTAGCTGCCCTTTGTCACTGGCAGGATTGCTGCATGGACATCTCAGGTGAGGACATGAGGGAACTGCTGCTTTGGCAAAAGTCAACTACGTGAAGCCCAGCACCTTCCCATGAGCTAAATGCAAGTCACTGACAACCACAGCCCAGTGCTGTCCAGTCTCTGTGGGACATTGTCAAGTTCCCAATAACATGACTCCCTTTTCTGCAATACTTCTGTGACCAGGGAGCACATGCTGTTTTCTCTGGCACTGATGTATCATTCCGGGCTGAACAGAAGGAGGTTAGAACTCATTTGAGCATGAAATAAGTTGCTAAGGGAAATCTTCCATGCCATTCAGATATGCAGTCTGCAACTTTCCTTCATTTTTTTCTGAGTTAGTGCCTCTGGAGACTCCTGATATTGAAGACTCAGAGAACAGAGATGATGCTGCAAACACTTCTCATGAGCCAAACACATGGTGATCCTGGTTCCCTGTGGAATGTGATACCACAAAGGATAACTCCCTTCTGTTGTACTACACAGGTAGGAGTTAGTCCAACAGGTTACAAGGACCCTTTTTCTGCAGTTCCGCAGCCACACCTCTACTGCCAAAGGAGGAAACAATTTCACCTCCCAGTGCAAAAGCAAAAGTGGAGAAATCACTCTCTCTGGAGCAATTTTATCACCTAAGAAGAGGAAAACATTTATTCTGTGACACACAGGAACCTCTTTCTTATCAGAGAGCTATGAATGCTGTTTCAAATACTTATGTGAGAACTGGGAGGATGAAACAGAAAAAAAGGGAGGGAATATGGCCACAGTCAACAGTGTCCATAGTAGTCTGAGGGAAAACTAGTCCACTTACACAGTCACAACAGAGATTCACTCCCTGAAGGGCTTCAGACTCTGCACAGCAACAGCAAGGCAAATACAGATCAGAAACATTAGAATACTATAAATGGTGTGGGACAGGCATATGCGGGTATGGTTGTAAGGAGAACTATCACTTTAAATGAAATTCTAACGTCTAAAACAAATGTATAAATCCCTGAGTTTTTATATTTGGCCCAGATCATATTCCCTTTGCAGCTGGTGGAGTCAAATGCTTCAGAGCCTCTAACCTCCCCCTCAAATTTTACAATGTCAGCGAAAAATTAGATTCTTTCTTCTGAAACCTGACCCGTGACAGCACTGATATCAATAGTCTTAAAAATAGGCCCATCAGCTGGGGTCATCAGAGATGTGTTTGTATTGGAATTGCTAAGCCAAGAGATTTTCATACCAAATCAGGCTCCAGTGGGTTTCCCTGGCACAGGCGAGTTCATTTTGAGAACCTCATGGACTTTATGTACACTGCAGAGACACACAACTTTTTCAACACCTCAACACAAATATGAATCAGAATGAGGGATATTTTCAAGCACCCTGTACCACCCCTCCCACTGAAAACAGCATTCAGTGTCATCTGACACAGGCATCTGAAATGTCAGCTCTTGAAAATGCTCTGTCAGCCTTGGGCTCTTCAAGCTGGAGAGGAGGCAGACAGCAGATGTAAGATAAGGTCTGTAAAATCCAGATAGGACAATGTGAGGGATGTGGATGGATGGCTGAACTTCCCTGTACCAGAAGTATGGGCATCAGGTGAAGTTAGCTGGTGGCCAAACACAGAGGGACAGGATACTTCAAACCAGCCACTGTTATCTACTCAGATCATCACCACCACCGAGTGGCTACTGAAGGTTTCCATTCATTCAAAAATCTGCCACACAAATGCATGGGAGCAGAAGCAGGCACAGACTCCTGATCCCACATACAACAAAGACATCAAGATTAGGATGTGCCTGAGCCAGGGGCACCTGAGGAATGGAGTAGTGTTCAGGGAAAGCCTCAGCACACCTGTCTGTCTCATCGTTCCTGTGCTTTTCAGCCTCAGACACCATCGAGGCTGAGCCATTGCCAGGACAATGCTCTGGGCTGGCTCTTGGGTCCTGAGATGTCTGTCACACCAAGCCAGCAGGCAGCAGACAGGCAGGGATATCCCCCTTGCCAAGAGGCCATGGAGAGCCTGGAGCCCAGGTGCTGCTGCTCTGGAGCCAGGACAGCCCTCTGCTTGCACAGGCAGCAGAAACTATCACTGGGTAGTGCTGCCCACACAAGTATCTCCAGCACAAGGCAGGACTTACAGAGTATACATTTGTCCTTTAATGTCAGAAACAAAGCAAAACTAACCTTGTTGGTCTCTGGGTCAAAGAAGAGCTCGTTTTTAGTTTAATAAATACAGACAAAGCCTGGGCTTGTGTTGCGGTGGGGTCTCCACAACCTTCCCAGGAGATAGCCGGGGCCCGTGGAAAGAATCAGGAACAATATTTTTGATAGATGTTCACAGATGTTCTTTATTCTCTCAGCCACCTCATGGCAGGGGGCTCCAGCACAGACTATTCCAAAAGACTACTCTTCCAGAATCATGTGAACACCCACCTAAGTACAGGATTCTCCCANGTGGAGAAATCACTCTCTCTGGAGCAATTTTATCACCTAAGAAGAGGAAAACATTTATTCTGTGACACACAGGAACCTCTTTCTTATCAGAGAGCTATGAATGCTGTTTCAAATACTTATGTGAGAACTGGGAGGATGAAACAGAAAAAAAGGGAGGGAATATGGCCACAGTCAACAGTGTCCATAGTAGTCTGAGGGAAAACTAGTCCACTTACACAGTCACAACAGAGATTCACTCCCTGAAGGGCTTCAGACTCTGCACAGCAACAGCAAGGCAAATACAGATCAGAAACATTAGAATACTATAAATGGTGTGGGACAGGCATATGCGGGTATGGTTGTAAGGAGAACTATCACTTTAAATGAAATTCTAACGTCTAAAACAAATGTATAAATCCCTGAGTTTTTATATTTGGCCCAGATCATATTCCCTTTGCAGCTGGTGGAGTCAAATGCTTCAGAGCCTCTAACCTCCCCCTCAAATTTTACAATGTCAGCGAAAAATTAGATTCTTTCTTCTGAAACCTGACCCGTGACAGCACTGATATCAATAGTCTTAAAAATAGGCCCATCAGCTGGGGTCATCAGAGATGTGTTTGTATTGGAATTGCTAAGCCAAGAGATTTTCATACCAAATCAGGCTCCAGTGGGTTTCCCTGGCACAGGCGAGTTCATTTTGAGAACCTCATGGACTTTATGTACACTGCAGAGACACACAACTTTTTCAACACCTCAACACAAATATGAATCAGAATGAGGGATATTTTCAAGCACCCTGTACCACCCCTCCCACTGAAAACAGCATTCAGTGTCATCTGACACAGGCATCTGAAATGTCAGCTCTTGAAAATGCTCTGTCAGCCTTGGGCTCTTCAAGCTGGAGAGGAGGCAGACAGCAGATGTAAGATAAGGTCTGTAAAATCCAGATAGGACAATGTGAGGGATGTGGATGGATGGCTGAACTTCCCTGTACCAGAAGTATGGGCATCAGGTGAAGTTAGCTGGTGGCCAAACACAGAGGGACAGGATACTTCAAACCAGCCACTGTTATCTACTCAGATCATCACCACCAACGAGTGGCTACTGAAGGTTTCCATTCATTCAAAAATCTGCCACACAAATGCATGGGAGCAGAAGCAGGCACAGACTCCTGATCCCACATACAACAAAGACATCAAGATTAGGATGTGCCTGAGCCAGGGGCACCTGAGGAATGGAGTAGTGTTCAGGGAAAGCCTCAGCACACCTGTCTGTCTCATCGTTCCTGTGCTTTTCAGCCTCAGACACCATCGAGGCTGAGCCATTGCCAGGACAATGCNGTCCCAGAGTAGGCTCCCATCCCAAACCCCCCCCCCGCCATGGGGGAACTTCCACATCTCACCC
>VYZQ01033752.1:27362-38060 GCA_013400655.1 Mystacornis crossleyi | reverse complement strand
AAAGAAAGAAAGAAAGAAAGGCTCCAAAGTGGTGTCTGTAATTACAGTGTTCCCAAAAGAAATTAATATAACCTGCTAAAAAATCCTTCACTTGTGTTAGCCTCCACCAGGTTCCTAACCAGTTGGCTTCAACTCTTGCTACTTATATTTTTTTTTTTTACTAGAAAGATGGTCTTCTAATTTCCAAGCTAAGCCTCTCTGGTTAAAATATTGGTACCTTTATTTTGTTTTCTCTGCATTGGAGATGGGAAACCAATGTTCCTTCCTAAGAATTTTTATAAAACTTCTATAAACTAATTATGGCTTTTGCTATGGTAACTGAAATATCTGATCTTCCTGGGCTGAAATTATGATATAGGAAACATATTTTTTTAAAAATGGTATTTCTGGGGGAAAAAAAGGGTGTTTGATAACACAGTTTTACAGAAAAAAAATTTACACAGTCCAAAAATATTATAATTTTTCAGGGAAACTTGAAAAGTGAGTAAAAGTTTGCTCTTTGGACAAAATGTGTGATTTGTTAATGAATGAAAAAGGGGAAAAATAGGACAAATGATAGGTTTTGTGCTGCCCTCTCCACCTATTTCTCATAGAAATTATTGTCATTTTAAAGCTTATTTCTAACCCAAATATTTCCAGAAACTTCAGGTATTTGGCATTTTCCTTCTAGCCTGCTTCTAATGGAAAATCATTCAGTCTCTTTGTGAGTCAGTTCCCAGGACCAAAGAACTGCTCTCATTGGGAAGAAATGATAATAATAATAGCAGAAATGTGGAGTTCCCTGAAAATTTTATTTTGAGGCGGTTTATTTTATGTTCTAACTTTATTTTTGCAGAAGAAAAGGATGATTTGTCTTTGCAGTGACTGCAGGCCAAGGAGGGAAAGCAAAGCTGAGAACCTCCCCGTGCATAGCAGTGATGGTCTGAACAGGGTTCAAGTTTATTTGACTAATTCTTTCACCACTTGTCAGAGAACATACTTTTGTTTGTGGTAACAAAACAAGCTCTCTCCTCCCCCGTTTCTCCAGCGAGTAGCACAAGCACTTGTGTGGAGCACAAATTGCCGTAACCATTATGATGTTTGCTGTCAAACTCATTTATTTATGCAACTGCTGTGGAAAGGCCTGGGGCCCAAAAGCAACCCTGAAAGATTTCAGAGCCCTGGTGTGGGGTCATGAAAGGGAAAGTGAGGGGGAGGGCGAAGCCTCCACTGGTTATGAGAAAGGAACTGACACAGGAAATGGTCACATATGGCACAGATTTATTGTGTCCGGGACTTCCCATTCAAAACTCATTATATCCACAGCTCAGAGCAGTGCGTGGCACGGCCACATTCATTTTTAGGTCTGGCATCTGACGAAATTGCTGTTCTGCTTTCAGGTGATGGTGGTGGTGGTGGTGGTGGTGGTGGTGGTGGTGGTGGTGGTGGTGGTGGTGGTGGTGGTAATTTTATCATTCTTAGACCAGAGAGATGGTGACTGGAATTGCGTCAGCAAAAGCTCTGCTGTTTGCTGCCCCTCATCTGTATGTTGAGCCACAGGTATCTGTGTGACTAAAGCTTCAGTCACCGAGGTTGCTGGTCAGGAGGAGAGAAAAATCCTTTTAAAAACACCTAAAGGAAATCAGAATTATCTTCAAGGGAAAGAAAATGGCAAAAGCTTTGGTAGCAACATGAGAAAAAACCTGATACTTGCAGAACAGCGTGTTTTTCAAAGGTGTAATAATAGCAAAAAAACCATGTTTCCCTTTGCATTTTTGTTTGTCTTTCCTGGTAGACAAGATCCATCTCACACAGTTATTGGCTCTTTGGATGGTGGTTAATGGATTCAAGAGGTTTGTGGGAATAGTTTGTTTGTCTTGCCTGCTTCATGAGACTGTCTAAAAGCTCCAGTCAGGGCTGTTTAATCATTTTTGTCTCCATGCTAAATATAATGGCAGGTAAAACTTTTGTCACTGCATTGGATTTGTTCTTGAAATAAGTATTGTGGAAATGTTTGGGTTGTCAGGATGGCAAAAATGACTAAAGTTCCCAAATCATTAATAATGCAGACAAAAATCCTTCCCAATTGTGTCTTTCTGATTAAGCTTGATAAAGTTACGGACAAGCTGCTCTGGATCAGTGCTGACAGCAGCAGGAATGGGCCTCTAACCAGTCAAGCAGCCCTGGGNCCTCCTTTGAGAGGGCTCAAGATATTTTCTCCTGGCTGTGTTATTCTCCTCCCCAAATTGTCATGGGTTTGTGAGACAGGTTTGGTGTTTTCTCTCAAATACAAAGACCAACAAAGATCTCTCTAACTCAAAAGGTCCCCAACCTGTAAATCATTGAAAACTTGAGAAGCACTTTGGGTGAACATTGCTATAAGCATGCTTTGTTCCCATACTCTTTTTGATCCCTGTTGAAGAAAATTCTGACCTCAGAGAGTTGCTGGTCTCTCCTCTTAAGACTTTGCTTGTGCACTGATGCTTTGAGGTCAAGAATGAGTTATTATTATAGTCTCTGGGAACTGGAAAACTGTAATTTTTTGTGCACGACTGGGAGAGATATATAATCATCTGTAACATGTGCCTTCCCTCTCAGGCATGGGGAGCTCTGAAGGGTTGATGCAAACATAAAAATGCATAACAGTATGAAAGAGGCAAATGACACTTGATTTTACAGAGAATAAATAGTTGCCATGTGTGTGGCCATATCAAAGCACGCACACAATGAATGCAAGAGCAAATATTTCATGTACTACACCTGTTTTTCTTTGGATTTGCATGTGGAAGGGAAGGGTGAGTGCAGATCTCAGGATGTGTAAGAAGAGAGAGTTTTACTACAGAACTTCCTTCAAAGAGAGCACTAATAAATGTCTTTTCTCTATTTGGACACCTACTTTTACAAACCTTGAAGGAACATAGTATTTTTGAGTCCACAAATGTGGCTAAAATTGGCTAGGGGGTTCAAAGATTTTTATAGAAGAACGATAAACAGAAGAGCATAAAACCCCCACACAGAGTGCTGTTATGAGACTCATTTCCTTCCAAAATAATTTTCTTTAAAAGAAAGAATTAACAGCCTAAAGCAGTCACTCCACTTTTATTTACATGGTCCCTGCTATGAGTACATATTTATGTGTGTGTGTGTGTTCCCATGGTTTAACACCAGCTGGCAACTCAGCCTCACACATCCCCTCACTCACTTTGCCCTGGTGGGGTGGGGGAGAGAATGGGAAGGGTAGAAGGGAGAAAACTTGTGGGCTGAGATAAAGACATTTAAGCAGGGGAAGTAAAAATTGTGTAAGCAAGCAAAGCAAAACAAAGATTTGTTTACCACTTCCCGTGGGCAGGCAGGTGTTCAGCCATCCCAGGAAACCCCATCACATGGAAAAGGGACTTGGGAAGACAAACGCCATCACTCCAAATGTCCTCCCCTTCCTTCTCTTTCCCCCAGCTTTATATGCTAAGCATGACCCCACATGGCCTGGGATATCCCTTGGGTCACCTGGGGTCAGCTGTCCTGGCTGTGTCCCCTCCCAAATCCTTGTGCACCCCCAGCCCATTCACTGGTGGGGTGAGGAGCAGAAAAGGCCTCGACTCTGTGCAAGTCCTGATCAGCAATAATGAAAACATCTCTGTGTTATTAACACCATTTTCAGCACAAACCCAAAACACAGCCCCAAACAGCTACTGTGAAGAAAATTAACTCTGTCTGAGCCCAAACCAGCACATCTGTACACAAACACGAGAAATATTTGTACCACTGTACCTTCCTGTGCAACTGAACTCAGAATAATTTACCTTTTCTAGATTTCTAAGATGCTATTCCTGAGCCATTTTTTTTTTCCCCTTTATTTCCCATTTGAATGTCAGCAGGTCAAAAGGAACAGTTAATGCTGATGAATATTTCCCCCTCAGCAAAGATATGTGCTGGCCAGCCCAAGGCCAATGAATTGCAATTTCTAAACAGTGTCCCATTTATCTCTCCCCTTCCCCTTCCTCCTCTCCTTGCTTTTATATTTTTGTAGCTATAATTGTAGTTAAATTAGAAATAACTGACGGGCAAATCCAGTCAGATGGAAAGAAAATTGTGGGAGATTTATTCTATTTTGATAAAAAAACTGACATTGCCTTTTGTTTTTGTCAAAAAAAAGACTCTATTTTTCCTTGTACCATGAATTGTGAAATCTATCATGAAATGGGTAAAAAATATTGAAGCAAATGGTGGTGTTAACCTGAAGGGGAAAATCATTAATGTTGATGTATTTCATTCAATTTTAAATGTAGAATTTCTTTTATTTTATTTATTTGGCATTAGGGAACAAGGGAAGAGACAGGAGACTTGTAAAGGACTCTATGTGCCTTTAAGTCAAAACATCTATTTTTAAAAAATGCTCTTCCCTCCTTCCACCTCTCTCCATTTTTTTAAATAAAGGATATGAGGTGGTGGCTGTAGTGGTGGTGAGGTTTTTCCCTAAGCAAAGAGGGCCCCCTCGGCGCATTTTTCTTTTCAAATGTGAAATGAGGTGGAAAATCCTCATTTCACGACAGGAAGGACAAATATTGACACAAAGTTAATATTTGTCAGGAGCCCTAGAAGCAACCTGAGTGCTAAAATCTCATCTAGATATATGTGCTGACGTGTTTATATATATAATTAAATAACAAATTTGCCTTGATGATGGGGAGAACCTGCAGAAAGCAAAGCCTGATCGCTGAGGTGGAGGAATTCTCTGCAGAAGGTGGATGTACACACATTCCACATATCATTTCTCTCTCCTTTTTGTGTGGAGCAGGACAAACAGGTGAATTTACTAGCCCAAAGCACACATGTCCCCTTCCTATGACTGGGTGCACAAGATCCTAGCGTGATGTTCAATAGCAGGTGAATATCTTCTCCATCTTTCCCACACATGTCTAGGGACTATGGTTGACTCTTTCTTTTCTCCCCATGTTGTTTTCCCTCTCACACACATGTGTGTGTGTGTAAACACATACAAATAGAACCTGTGTAATCCAATTTTACCCATTGCGGGGGGATGCTTCTGGAATTTATCACTGTTATTGTTCATCACCAATGTAAATAGCACATGTCAGCTCAATATTCAGTGGTCACTCAGTATTTATTAAGTCCTGTCCACTCTGGCCTTTTTTAGAGGAAAGCCCTGGGGCAGATTAGCTGCTGGCCGTGACACTCCGCGTCACTTATCTGTTCACATTGATTATCAGAGTCAGCTATGGTCAGGACTCACTTTTTTCTTCTCCTCTCAGACCCCTCTTACAAGCACCCCTGCTTGGATTTTCATGAGGAAATAATCAGATTAGGGCTTCAGTGGCGAGTTCATATGGAGTTCTCTTTCTCCAATGTGCTACTAACTGAATAAACGTGTTTTGTGGTAAATTGTAAATGACATTATGATTACTGAGGCCAGCATGGGTTTCATTTAAAAGTGATCGAAATTGCAGGCTGCAGAAATTGTGACTGGCAGATAAGGCCATTTGGAAGGAGACAAGCAACGATGCGTGTGTGTGCATGGGTGTGTGAGTGTGCGCAGGAAACCAAGCCAGCCCCCTCTGCAAGGCAGGCAGAGCAAAGGAAAGTCCTGGGAAATCATGAAATATCATCAAATCCCATTTGTAGACATGAGAAATGTCACCAGGGGGAGATGGGGTGTTTCCAGGAGAGCAGTGGATGAGATGTGTCAGCCTTTGTGGGCAGGCTGCCGGCGGCATGGCGCATCCTCCCAGTGCTCCGGGACAATTCCAGTGTCTCTGAGCTCAGTGTTTCCACTTCTGTTCTGAACAGAGTTGCTCCTCACTCTCTTTTTGCCTCCAGCACACACCCGACAGCAAAATATGCAGCAAAATACTTACACTGATACAGAAAAAAACACAGCGAAAGGCAAGAAAAGGGAAGCAAATTTGTAAGCTAGTATCTAAAAATAGGGGGTTTTGTACAGATCCCATCTCACTTGGACATCCTCCCTGAGCAGAGCTCGACATTTATGTAATTCCATTGCTTCCCTCAGTGACGTGCAGAGGGAGAACTCATACTGGGGAATGCTCACAGACCATGGTCCGCACATGACAATTCCCCTGGAAATACAGAGTGAGTACCCACAGGATCCAGGCTTTGAGATGTGCCTAAAGGCAAAGCCCAGAATTATTTAACAGAATCATAGAATGGCTTGGGTTAGAAGTGACCATAAAGATCATCCAGTTCCAACACTCTTCCCATGAACAGGGACACCTTCTACTGGACCATGTTGCTCAGAGCCCCATCCAACATTTCTCATGGCTCATTTCTTTTTTAGGAGTCTGCTACTTTTATCTAGCAGAAATTTTCACATAATGTGTCCTTGATAAGGGATGTCTTTTTGCCCTAATATCCTCTTATTTATCCACAAGTTTGTGACTCTCAAGGATGCTGCTGTCCCTTACTTGTTATGTGAACTGAATACATGTCCCCAGGTGCTGAATGAGGATCACAGAGTTAGTCTGGAAATTGGCCACGCTTCGCCCAACACGTTTGTGAGCACAGGTGACTAAGGAAGGAGCAGGCTGGGTGAGGGAAGGAGGATTCTAGCTGGCTACAGCAGCAAATTCCTCATTTGATTTTATTTTGAAGAGAGGAAGGAAAAACAGAAACACACATCTTTTCCGAAGATGCTCCAGGCAGAAATGTTTATGCTTTTGGTGCCAATATCTGAGCTCATTTACTTTTATTCTCTCTTTATAATCAGTGGTGATCTCATTGTTACAGCCTGAGGCACGATTTCTCTCATCTTAAAGCAGAGACCTGTATTTGGTCAGATGGAACACACTGTAAACTTATAGCACCTTTCAGGACTTTTGACAAAGGTATGGAGTGGCAGCAGAAGGGGGAATGACATCAAACTAACAAGGATAGGATTAAATTTGATATTAGGAAGAAAGTCTTTACTGTGAGAATGTTGAGGCACTGGCTGCCCAGAGAAGCTGTGGATTCCCCATCCCTGGAAGTGTTCAGGGACATGTAGGATGGGGCTCTGAGCAACCTGGTCTAGTGGGATGTGGTCCTTTGCAAAAAGGTTGGAACTAGATGATATTTAAGGTCCAACATTTCAACCCAAACCATTCTGTGAGTCTGTGATTCTAACTCAGAAGACTGTGTGGATTACATCTCCTCTCTACAGAGCCTTCCATAAAAAGATCCTCTTGACTTGTCCCCTGAGACACTTGGGAGGGGATTTACTGCCAGCTCCTGAGATATGTGTAAGGATCTTCACCCATTACATTCAGTGAAAGAACAAAGTGTTACCTGAAGTGTCTTTTGCACTCCCATTGATTGTGTGTTACATCTATAGATGTTGCAGCTACCAAAAGAAGTTCAGGTGACATTCTGCACTTGTGTTTAGGTGACAGGATCCCACCTCTGGTCAGTAAAGTTATAGGATAGTAAAGTGTAATCCAGATGACTAAACAGAAGTATTTTAGGGCGAATTTCATTGGTTTTAAACTTCTTTGTATCAATGCCTGGGGAATTGGGTGTGTTTCAGTTACACAGATGTGTATTTAGTGTAATTTCTAGTGCTGTGGGGTGGTGTCCTTGAAGGGCATAGGTGTTCTGTAGACCCTGTGTCACACGTCTCAGGTACCTCAGGGCATCCTAAACAAATCTAGACACCTGTCTGTGAGAAAATGGTTGAAATTCCAGATCTCCGCTGACTGTAGTGGGAGTTTGGACATTTGGAAAATGTGTGAGAGTCTCCTATATTTGTAGGTATCTGAAAGTGGTGGTTTCTTCCAGCTCTAAAACTTGATGAGGTGGTTCATCACTGGAGTAGATTAATGATGTTCTGGGCCTTTCTAGTGTTTTCTGTTTGAAGCACAGTCTTTGTGAGTGGGATGAAGCAGCATTTTGTAGAGTTAAATTGTCTTCCTAAAGAATTTTAGTTATGCCTGATTCATCACCCTGCTACAGGCTTGGGACCAGGAAAATGTAGAAGACACAAGGACATAGGGACGTAGTGCTGGGTCAGACAAAAAGTCTGTCTTGCATGTCTACTCGTTCAAAGGATATCACAGTTTGATATCTAGAAAGAACAAGGTAGGTGTATGTGATGCTTCTCTGTCATTTGTTTTCAGTCTTCAACACTTTTCAAATCTAGGACATCTAGAGGTAGATGCAATATCCCTCAATGCCCAGGCTTCTCTTAAAATAATGTAAAATTTTAGCACTGACAAAGTGACTTTAAATTTGGAATGGGAAAATAAGGAGCTATAAAAAAATTTTTTTTGAGATGATGTTTGATGTAATTAATTTTTTTCCCCATTTCCCCTTATTCTCTTCCAGGAATTTACAGAGATGACAGTAAGTGCCTCTTCAAGCCCTCAGTACAAGGCTACTTCTGCAAACAGACTGATCATGCATTTGTCATCTTAGAAAACTTGGACTCCAGCGTGGACAGCCAGAGACTGTTCCCAGTGGTTACAATGACTGGCAGTTTTATGGATACCTTCAGTGATGAGACCTCACATTCTTTGTGCTACCCTGCAGAGCATCGTTCTACTTTCTTCTCTGTTCTGCCATCCACCAAACTCACCACGGTTTGCTTCCCAGACCTGGCACCTTTGGCTTTCAGACTCTACCTCCTCAGTGGCCAAAACACAACCAGGCTGCCCCTGGCCATATTCTTCACTGAACCACTCAGCCTTCGTGTTTTCATCCAAGGGAAGTATGTCTCTCCAACTCCATCTTCTTTTTCACTGAACGAAGGGGCAGGAGCCAATTACTTCAGCTTTGAGGACAACCTTCTCTATGTTCTCCTCCACGAGAAGGAACCTGTGGAAATAGTTGCTGGCCTTTCCCTTCTTGTGGCTTTCACTGTAACTGAGGACATTGGGGAAGAGGGTGAGGCAACCATAATACGTCGACTGGCTGATTTCTTGAAGGTTGGTCATGACCAGGTCAGAGTAATCCATAATGTGCTGGGAGGTGAAAGCACACTGAAGATAATCTCAGCCAGTGCCAGCAAAAAGAGGTATCATTGCCCCAACATGGCATTTTGCACAGCCTTTCATAGCAGATATGGCCCACGGGAAGAGGAGACGCAACCAGGGAGCACCCGGGCTCTGCATCCACCTGATGGGGCTGGTCCATCAAGAGTGCTGATCATTGAGCTTGGTGATCTGCCAGGTCATCCAAGAAATGAGTTGACAAGTGACAGCTTAAAGAGTTTGGCCAGAACAATTATCAACACTCACCAGACTGGCGACCTTCAGAGTGGCCTTGGCTTGCCAGTTGATACTTTAATGGTGACCCAGTCTGCCTTGCTCTCCCCAGCAGAAGGTAACAGTAGGTAAGTAGCAGAGGTATCAGCACCAGATACTGATTTAAGTGTAGTGAGGCAATTTATCCACTTGATCTGCTTATTAAGTAAGTTCTCCCTTGACTGAAATATGATTAACCAATATGAAACACATTATAAAGTTTCCATGACTTTCCCAGAGAAGCTGTGGCTGCCGCATCCCTAGAAGTGTCCAAGGCCAGGTTGGACAGGGGTGGGAGCAACCTGGTCTTTTGGAAGGTGTCCCTGCCCATGGCAGGGGGTGGAACGAGATCATCTTTAAGGTCCATTCCAACCCAAACCATTCCATGATTCTGTGATGCCAGAGCTATGCCCAAGTACTAGATGGACTCCCAATTTCATGTTTTTCTGTTGGTGCTCGTGAATCTCTGTGGTGCAGAGATGTCAGTGGTGCTTTAAATGAGGAACAGGGTTCCTGGAAGCCTGCCTTGAAACTATAAAGAATTGAGTTATTTCAGGCTATCAGAGCTCTTAAATTCTAAACAATTAAATTTATGAATATTTATAAATTGATGTGGCAGCAGGGATGCGTTATGGAAGATGGATTTTTGCCTTAACTATCTTGAAGATCTAAACATTTATTCATATACTTTTAAAATTTAGGGCCGCAAAAGTCTATTTAATCTTTTACTTCAATATCCTGCATGATACAGGCCACTTCTCTTCACTTTGATGCCTTAATGTTGATCTTTCTTTTTAGCTAAAATTCTAGAAAACCATCTGGTCTTGATGATACAAGAGCTGGACACATCTAGAACTACCTGAACATGTGTCTAGATGTTGGATGCTATTCCTGTTCTTGCTGTCACAAATATTTGCCCATATCCTCTTGCCAGCCTCTCCCTTCAGCTTCTCATGAGAGCGTCTTGTTCCTTCCTCCACTTTTACGTCAGTAACTTTCTGGGCGTTGAGTGTTCCTCCTCCTTCTCTAGATACCTTCAGAGTAATCAAATCACCTCACTGTCTACATTGAAAAAAATTTGAAAGGTTTGAGCTCTGGTGAGTGTTTCTTTCTTTCTCTGTCTCTGTTTTCTGAATCCTTTTGGAAGTGTGTATGACTTAAAGTCAAAGTTTCCTTCTTGGATTCCCCAACTTTGGACATTTTAAAGATTCAGCTGGACAGGGTGCTGGGCCACCTTGACTAGACCATGATTTTTCCCAGAAAGGTTGGACCACACCATCACTGAGGTCCCTCTCAACCCGGTATTCTATGATTGTATGGTATTGTGCCAAATCAAAAGTGGTATAAAATCCCATTTTCTACTGGCACAATTCAATGATCCCATTAACCCATTCTCCCATAGAAACAGGAGAGCTCAGGTTTGCTCACTGTATTCTTCAATTCCTATTCAGTTCTACCTTTCCAGAAC
>VYZQ01033752.1:0-12135 GCA_013400655.1 Mystacornis crossleyi | reverse complement strand
GGAAGGAAGGAAGGAAGGAAGGGGCAAAGAAAGAAAAAACTGTCACTGAAGAGAAAGACACTTCACATTCTTTAAAAGATACATGCATCAAATTAATAGTCAATAAACTCCAGCAAAGGAAGAGCAGCACAGTACAGATGTTCTGCCTGTAATAGTTTGCTGCAGTTTTTCCTTTGACAAACATCCTTATTGCACTCATCTTTTGAAGCACATGAAAGCAGCATTTAATGGAAATGGGTCCCGTCTAGCACACTGAGGCTGCTTCATCTGACAGCAGCCAAAGTGCCTCGTGGAAGGCAGTTTAGCTCCAAATTAGCTGTGCTTCTACGTTAAATACCAGCTTGCCTGAGAGATCTTTGGGAAGACTCCCATATATAACTGTAATATTCTGAGCTTTGAAGCATATGTGCCTGAAAGCTGAGCTAGTCTCTGTTGAGAAGTACAGTACAGTACTCCAGGCTTCATCACACACTAGAAATGGCAATTATAAAGTATTTGAACACAGCTGACAAGGCCCTCTGTTAAAATTCGTATTACAGTGAGTATGAGAGCCAAGAAAATCTTGGTAGTCTGTGCAGACACTGTCATAAGGAGGATCATATGAGTGGTAGATGGATGAGCCAGGTTTAAGCTGGAGCAATAAAAGAAATCTCGACTCCCATATCTTCATCAAGTCTATTCACAGTATAAATCACTGGTTATTTATATATCACAGTTGATCCTGGAGACTCAAAATGAAATTGGTGGTTTGGTGTGCTAGATACTGTACAAAAATAGAAAAAAACCCCATATATGTAGCCAAAACTAATTGGGATATTAACAGATTAAACAATATCAGAGTCATAGAGAGGGGAAACTTCATCATTTATGTTGCTAAATAATTAATACGTGGCATGGTTTTGCCTAAGACCTTGTCTTGGGCAATTTCTGTCCGTCGTTCAGAGTTTGCTACTTCACTACATTGTTCAATATCCTGAACATGAGAATGGCAGAGTAGAAATGTCCTGCCCACATTCAACTTTATGTGCCTTCACCTGTGCTGCTTAACTGCAATAAAATGCCAAACCACCTGCTTCATAAAGCAAATAGTTAGGACATGTTCTCTTTCAGCAGGCAAAAATCTTTGCTTGTGATCACTGGAACAAGTCCAGCATCCTGAGGAAGTTCTGGCATCTCACACCCACCTGAACCAACATTTGGAAATTTGTCAGCCTTTAGGATTTCACCCCTCTCACCCCAAGAGCCTGAATGCAGACCAGACCTGGTCAGCATCACTCAAAGGCCAAGACTTGGCTGGTGCTCAAAGAGACACACAATAAAACGGGGATCCAGTTGCAAAGTAAATTATAACTTTTAAAAAGAGCCTACAGAAATAACAACCATGGCAAGGGTAAATATTGGGTCAGAATGCATTCCCTGATAGCTCACAACAAGAGGTAAAGTGATGGAGAAACTCTGTCTCCTGGGTTTCATTTTAATGCTCCCCATGGAGTTTCCCCCTGCCAGGTTCCCAGCTGACAGTGTCTCCTGTACTATCTCAGGGCAGGCACCACAGACATTTTTCATGGCGAAATACCTTTCAAAGCATCTGACAGAGCTGGAGAAAAATTCCAAGAGATTTAACAATAGGACAGAAGGGAATATGCCCCAAAGACAAGGTGAAAATGCCCCAAAGACAAGGTGAAACACCTACAAATCAGAAAAGAATTCAAGTTTCAGCTTGCTCCCTAGTTACAGTGATTGACTTCTTGAGACCATCTCTTTAAGACAGAAAATAGACTCTCATTATCACTCTCCTAACCTTGGTGAAGTGCTTAATTACACAAAACATGAGTTCAACTTAAAAATAAGCATTTAGAACTTTCTAGTGCATCTCTATAGCTCCTATAACCTTTGTTTGATCCCTTTAAGAGCTGCATTCATATTATATCCCCATGACATGCAGGAAATTCTATCTCACAATAAGCTCAAATAATGAATATTTAGGAGCTGAAGCCCTCCAATACCTCAGGAATTTTTTTCCGAGTACCTCTGTGTGAAATTTCTGGGGTTTGACACAATGTTTATGATTAGGATGGACAATGAATTTAGGCTTTCTAAAGCCCCTTAAAGTCATGAGGACTCTCTGAGGTCCTTAGTGGCACTTACCTGGTTGCTGTTAATTGCAATATGATTTTTTCTGACTCTCCAGGGCTCACCCAAGTGCAGGTCATAGAGGGGTGTGCAAGCTTTTCCAACCTGGCTGTCTCCAGCTCAGGGACAAACTGGAGACTTGTGTTCACTGTCACATCACCTCCAGGTAAGCTCCACATTCTGTGTATTTTTTGATCTGGTAAAATCAAAGCCCTACAAGTGGCCTGAATTTGCAGAAAAGGAGTTAAGCTTTTTTTGAATGGGTGGAGTGATGCCAAACCCCTAAATAGCCTGAGTTGTGTTCCACATCCAAGTTGGCATTCCCCAGGCAGCTGGAGAGCTGGGTGATTCCTGTGCTATTCATGCAAGACCTCTCAAATCTGATGAATTAGCACAGAGAAGTATTTTCAGAAAAAGGTGCCCCCTTCTCCCTGGATTCCCTCGTATGTATCCCAAGAAATCAGATACTTAAAGTCAATTAAGTTGCCAGAGCAAACTTTTTCCTATAAATTGAGACCTTTCATTCCCTCTTTTTTCCCCTGTTTTTATTCAGAAATTTTCCATCTGTGCTCCTGGCTGTTTTCACAGTGCCTTTTCCTGGCTGTTTGCCTGCACCTGGTCACCTTTATAGGTGGTTATGCTCATTCAGAGCATGACTCCAGGACTGGGCTCTGCCAGGGCTCTTCTGAGAGCTTGTGGAGATGATGTTGGCACCTTCAGAGGCCTCCGAGCAGCTCAGTAATGGGAGGCAGGTGTGCTTATGCCTCCTTGGAAATTCCAGCTGAGGGGAAACTGGGGACAAGGCACCCCGTGAACTCTGCCTTGTAAAATCCTCAAGGCGTCTGCACAAGAGAAGCGCCTCTACAACTGTTTGGGGGGCAGAATTTATTTCTAAGTCTGGTTCTGAAGGGGTATAGAGGTCAAAGTGTTGGTTTCTTGTATCGGGATGGCTGCGAGCAAGTCTATGGAGAAACAGGAACGTGTCTGGCAGGCAGTCCAAGGACATATTAAGATAGAGATATTGTAAGACCATGTGTAAAATTTCTATTCTGGCATTGCATCCATCCATCCATCCATCCATGTCTCCTTATATATAGATATATATGCATGGATATCTTGCTAGATAAGTATCATTGTAGATGATATAGATATATTATCTATCTATCTATCTATCTATCTATCTATCTATCTATCTCTCATGTCTTGCCTCAGCCAGAAAAAAACAGAGGGAACAAATACATCTGACTGGTGAAGTGGCCAAGTGGATGTGGGTATTGAAAAATTCTGACAAAAAAGAAAAAAAGAAGCTTTCAAACATTTAGACTGCCACAAGTGGCTCATCCAAATCCACTGCTGTCCATGGGGTGGCAAAGGAAAGACTGGGGTGCAGGAGCACTTGGAGGTGGACCTTTCAAGGGGGATTTTTGTGTAATTTGAGCTGCCAAACACATGCAGCTCCCACTACCTTCTCAGCAGTGACAGCACGTGGAAAGTCAGCACCTCACAGGATCTGACTCTTCAGGCTGGAAGCACTGCTCAATGAAATGTGTTTAGAAACCTATTTCAGGGTAATCCCAAGATCTTTTTCCTTAACAAAGGTCAAACAGAGATCCTTTTTCTGAAATATTTAGCTAGTCAGAGAGTTACTAGAAATTAATAGTAGAACCACAGAATGGTTTGGGTTGGAAAGGATCTTCACGACCATTGCGTTTGAACTCCCCTGCCTTGGGAAGGGACACCTTTCAGTAGACCAGGATGCTCAGAGCCCCATCCAGGCTGGCCTTGAACACTTCCAGGTGTGGGGCAGCTTCTCTGGGCAACCTGTGAAAATGCTTCATATATAAGTTAAATCTTCCCTCTTTCAGCTTAAAGCCATTCTGCCATGGAGAATATTTAGAGGTAACAATGTTTACAGGCACCTGATGCACCTGTGCAAGTATCACCCGTGTAAATCAGATTATTGCACACTTTTAATGTGCACTGCAAAAGTACACACCAAAGAAAGAAACTTTTTTGCTCCTTGTAATTGGGAACCATGCTGGAGACAGCATAAAGGCTTTTACACTGCCAGATTCTTACTGAAGAGATTTAATTTTATTGTTTGAGATAAACAAACTGAAATAAAACAATCAAATAGTAGATGTTTGGGATCAATCTTTGTGATCCAGTTACTCTGTGTACCTACCCTGGCATAATTTACAGTTTGGAGACAGCTCAAGAGGTGCAGCTGATGCTGAACACAATAATCCCAAATGTTTTAGTGGTTTTACTGGGGAGAGCAGACTATTCATAGCACCAGTGCATAGTCTTGCTCCTTGTTTTACAGTAATATTCCCTTCACTGATATGTATCCCAACGGGTTTGATACATCCACTTTCCATTTAAACCAACAGCATCCTACTCACAAACTAATGGAGTAGTGCAAAACACCTTTAAACACCTGTGTAGAGTCCTTGATACCTGAGAGATTTCTTCTCTCAGCTGAAGTTCATATGTGTTTGCACCTGCAGGCAGATTTCTCCCAATTAGAACATGCTTCCCACCTTTTTCTGGAAGCTTCGTTCAGGTGGACAGCACTGACACAAATCTAATTATTTTCTGCTAAATGTACTTACGGCCACTTACCCTGGTCTCCAAGCCTCCACCTGACAGCATTTCTGATATTTTTAATGAATTGATGAAAAAAAAAAAAAACAAAACAACCTTTTAGAATTTATTAAAAGCAGAACTCAAGTAAAAGAAATATCCATCCATCAAAATTACTAGAATTGTGGGGTTAGGACCAATTACGAGTCAGGTAGTAAGACAGATAATGAGTTGATTTGCTAATCCACATCCTTCAGGTTGGTCTACAGAGAGTACCAGGGCCAGTTTTCCTCAGCTCCTCTCCTTTCCTGGCACATCCGCATTCAGAACTTGTTTTGGAAATAATTTAGGGAACCAAAACCTCTCTCTATAATCCAAAAGGGCACTACCGAGCATCTTCCAGTCCTTGAGACTCAGATCTGAGACCCAGTGAACTCTTGAACACAGAAACTATGAGCAGTGCCTGGCTTGATTTTGCCATTTACAGAAAACTTTAGGATCTCTGGATGCAGAGCATTACCCAAAGCTTCTGCCTTTCAAGAGACTAAATATTTACTGTGTGACAGCAGGAACACTGGCAGTTTTTATTTCTAATGCTCATTATTGAAATGGTGGAAAATATTGACAAGTTCACTGGAAGTTTTCTGCATCATGGATTTAATCTTCATGCTGGTGAATGTTTTGGAGTTCCCCCCTATTGTTATGATTCAGGTATAGCCTGTAAAAACTGTGTATTAAAAACTTTCCTGTCGCAACCAGTTTTTCTGTCTTGCAGAACAGGTGCATGTTTTCTGTAGGGCCCTGATCTGTTTGGCCTCAGAAGAAGATGCCTTGTGAGAGTATTCTCTGGGGTTTGTGTCAGTGAGACAAATTCATGGAGGAAATATTAAGTATTGCTGAATGCAAAGAAGCTGTTTACGCTTCAGGAAGCACTGAAAGCTTGAAACCCAGCTTGTAGAAATATTGTTACACATTTGGGTTGTCCTGGTACTCAGTCCTAAATAAATATTTTCCATTAATGTTGGATCTTTCTGGACACAGACGGATTTATGGTTTGTCCCTGAATGCATCTTTAGCAGTGGCATCCCTGTTGAAAGGTTATAAGGTGGTGTTTTAGCTGTGAAACCAGCATTTTTGTTTTTGTAATAAACTGACTGCTTTAAATTCTCAGGGGCAAAGTTCACTGTGCTGTCCCAGCCATTTGCCACCTTCCCTGTCCCCACAAGAGCCAAGGCCAGCATGATCCTCGTTGTCATCCTCGGTTCAGCAGCATCTGCATTCGTCATTGTTCTTTCATTCTGCTGGTTCAGGAAGAGCAAAAGCAACAGTAAGTTGGAAATACCCACAAAAATTTATACTTGCAGACTCCTTATTTTATTTAACAAATCCCCAACATGGCCAGAATGGGTTTCAGACAATAGAACTCAGAAAAATATCTGAGACTTTCAGTAATTAGAATAGAGTTTGTAGTTTTTGCAGGGACAAGAGTTGGGCTTCATTAATCAATGTGGGTCCCTTCCAACTCAGAATAGTCTATGATTCTATGATAATTCAAGGTTATACAGTTTTATGCCTATAAAAGATGTCTGAGTTCAGACAGATATTACAAAAAATTTTTCTTGGAAAGGATTGTTAAGCACTGGAACAGGCTGCCCAGGGCAGTGGTGGTGTCCCCATCCCTGGAAGTGTTCAAAGTTGTATGGGCACAGCATTTGGTGGCATAATTCAAGCAATATTGTTCTATATATTCCAAAATACATTCAATTTTTGCTTGAATTAATAATTTCTGCTGAGCAGGAGATGTACTGAGGGTGTGAACTGTGTGTTTCATTGCAGAAATGAGGACTGAACGGCCTGATGTACCACGGGACAGCACCAAGAGACCCAGTGAACAAGCACAGCCTCCTGCAGCTCCCACCAAGCCTTGCTACAATCAAGGACCAAATAAAGGTGCCGTGTCTGTAGCAGGAGGTGAGACTGCAATTCATAAATGTTTGGACACCAAAAGAGTCAGCTTATGTCTTTTAACCTGTTCGGGTGTTCCCAGGGAAGTGATGGATTCACCATCACTGGAAATGTTCTAAAAATGTGTGGGATGAGGCAGCTGGGAGAGGTTTAATGGTGAATACAATGGTGTTGTGTGGGTGGTTAGATTCAATAATCTTGGAGGCCTTTTCCAGCTTTAATGATTCTATGATTCTACAGGTTTGTATAGGATCAATGGCACGTTCTCAGAAGGTCTATCTCTTTATTGCCTCCTCCTTCTCCTCCCTGATTTTTTTTCTATTTGTCATTTCATCTCTTTTAACACAGGTGGAGTGAATTCCCAGCTACACTGAAGGCAGCAGCATAATCCCATTTAGCTGTGATTGTTGGGGTGCCCTGTGCAGGAACAGGGCCTGGATTTCAGTGATCCTTGTGGGTCCCTTCCCCACAGTTCAGAGTATCCTGTGATTCAATGAGTCCGTGATTTCTCCTAGTGTTTTTGGAGTAGGGCAGGGACCAACACTCCTGACGTCCCCACATGCCTGGAGGAGCAGGCTCTTCCCTGCCAAAATCTCCAGGTACTGGAGGGGGACCAAAAGCTCTGGACAGGTTTGCAGGCTGTGAAGGACTGCACTGAGTTACACTGGAGGTAAAAAACCCACCCAGGGCTCATTTCCACGGTCTCCGTGAGTCCAACCGAGCAGCCCAAAGCAGCTCCACGCCCACCCACCCCACTCTGTGTCCCACTTTACTCCCCAGGGTCCTGCCACAAACAGCCCTTTTCCCGCACACCTCCTCGAGACTTGTCCTTTCATCATCTGCTGATCAAACCCGGCTCCTTCCGAGGTCACAGAAAAGCAGACAGCCCCGGGGGCATGTGGCTGGCAGCACAAAGCACCGGCTTCCCTCTCTGCAAGTGTGAAATGTTCTTACAGTAGTTGAGGGCTTTTTATTTTATCTCACCTGCCAACAGCACAGATCTAAGGGCATTCGGATAACCCTGCTGAACCCCCCATTTACTCTGTTTTGGGAATTTCTTCTTCCTCCTTCTTACCGAAGCCTGTGGATTACATAAGAGGCAGGAAGAGGCGAGCTGGAGTTTTATCTCCTTTTAATTAGCGTCTATCACAAAAGCAGAGGGAGAGAGAGAAGGAGAGAGGAAATTCTGCAGTTTATGTGTTTTGATATTTGCCATACTCTTCCAAAACACAGCATTCAGCTGTGTGCCTTAGGATACATATCTGCTATAAATTCATTTTTTATCTAATTTGTCTGAGATCTAAGCTTCCTGTGGAGGTCTGAGATCAAAGGATCTGATTCTGTCTGATGTCGGCTCTGACACATAATGCGTGCTGACTTAGTTCTGTCTATAAACTCGCAGTGGGAGGCTGCCACTCTCCCTTGGCACCTTTACATAGTGAACTTTCATTTTGGCTGGGGAGGCTGACAGGTAGAACGTTGATTGGAGCCGTCGTGTAAATAATTCATGGAAAGAATTTTTTTGTCAGAAAAAGGCAATCCAGCCACTTAGAGTCTTTTAGGAACAGTTTCAAGACAAAAAGATTTCCCAATATGTTCAAATCTAAACAAGGATAACAATATCTTAAGTGAATTTAATACATATGACTTGGAAATGTCTAATGTTTCATTCCCCCTTATTTAAAGTGCTGTTGGTTTTGGAGAGAGAGAGAGAGAAGAAATCAAAGCTGCACTCTTTTTCTTTAGTTTCTGCTTTGTAGCTCTTCCTGTGATAAGAAACACTGCTTTTCTAACACAATTAAGTGTTCAGAGCCCTTATTTATTAATTACCACAGTAAGATTTGCAAAACAGAGCTTTGCTTTTTGGTAGATGCTTGTAGAATGCAAAGTCCAGTGGATCAGGGGCCCTGGATGTTGTACTGAAAGGAGCAGCTGAGGATGAAGCTGAGGAAGAAACCAATATGCACAGTTATGCAGTACAGCAGGGAGAAGGGAACAAGATATTGCCTTGCCTAACCTTGGTCTAACAAGAAAAATCTCCTCAGCTTCTCATAATTATCTCTCTCTCGAATTGAAGAACTTTTGATGGACTAGGGCACCGTTAACAGAACACACCTGGAGGTGGAGGAACGTATTGTTTTATTTTGCTTTTTGCAATTTATTCTGGTGGTTCAACAAAGAGCTTGTTTTCTCCTGCAACTTACATTTCCAAGCTTCAATTTTCTGTCCTTTCCCTAAACCTTTTCAGAGTGGTACCTGATTGATTCTTATTCTGAACTCCTTGGACGCCTTCAGCTAGGAATCATTGTGGTATTCCTGAAGATGTTATCTCAATCTGCAACTAGGTTTCCTTCCCTTCCTCCTAGCTTGCTCAGATCAGTTCCTCCTCCTTCCTTTCTACCAGTTTGCCATTTTTCCCTTGTTTTACAAAATTTCACCAGAATCAGTTTCAGTTTTAATTACAAATCACCAGTGGAAACACTGAGTATCTTATATTTCAGTGGTAGTGTTTGGTACTGCTGCACATCCCTGAGAATTATTTCCCATATATAATTTCTGCCTGAGCTCTGTTAGCTGGTACTTAATCCAGTTAATCATATGCTTTAATGATATTGAATAGTTTGTATTTAATTAAAAAACCCCAGGAATCTCAGGGCAGTACTTCATCCCTGAAATTGCTTCTATCCAGAAAATTTGTTGCCTTCCCCATTGATTCAAAATTGCTTGAAAAACCTTATTCCCACTGTTGAAAATGGCACCTTTGAAGATGAGAGAGTCAGTAAATCTCCAGAACTAACATGAAGCTTTGGTATAGGAGATCATGACCTTATTATCTTGTTTATGTGTCTAAAGAATAAAATTGAACCTGGTGGTGTATGTAATTTGTACCTTAAACCAGCCAACTACCCAAAGTTAAAACCAGCTTAAGAGGGAAAACTGCTAAATGTAGTTTTATGTCTGACTGCAGAAATTTTGGTAACAACTTTCTGGTGGATTTCCAAGAGGTACAGCTCTGAAATTTAAATTTATGAGTGTACAAGTTGGAAAAAACAGCCATACCCTTTAACAGGAAAAATGAGTACAAGCATGAAGTAATTGCCAGGGCTGTCAGAGTTCAAGTTGGTCAAGGAGTGTCTGGACAACCCTTCTGTCATATGATTTAGTTTTAGGTGTTCTTGTCAGGATCAGGGGTGGGACTCAACGACCCTTTATGGGTCCCCTCCAATTTGAGATATTCTATGATTCAGCAAATATAGTACCAATTAATGAATTACAGAAAATGCAGAAGAGAACAAAGCTGAACAAAAGGTCCCAGCAACCATGAGGCTGAAGGTCACAGGCTGTTAAGGGTTAAACTGGGAGGACAAACCTAAAATATCAGAAGTAGCAACAACACATTTTCTGTTATTATTTGTGCTAAAGACTACAATGTGTGTTGATAAATGGACTAAAAGAGCTGATTTTGTCTACAAACGCACGAGGTATTGACTAGGACTAAATCTGGATTTGGAATGAGTATTAAAGGTTTGGGTGTTGGCTGTTGGCCTTTTTTTTTTTTTGCAGAGGGAAGGAGAAGATTGCAAAAATATTATGAACGTTTTTAGCATCTAAATGATACTAAAACTGAGGCTGCCAATCATGATGGCACAGTGTCAGCTCAGAAGATATCTGCTATGTCACTACAAGTGATACTGCCTCTGTTATTGATAAACATTTGATAGATAAGGATGTAAATATTTCCACACAAAAAAATGTATAGCGTTTATTTTCTTTTTCCTGCATTTTTTCTACGTCATTTTTTAAAAACAGCTTTTCAGGTTACAGGCTCTGCCTTGACTAGGACTTAAATGTTAGAAATATAAACTTGTACCTTAAGTTACAGCCTGTTTCAGAAAAGGATGATGCATTTTATGGGTGTGTAGTATTAAAATATTATCAGTCTTAGCAATACATAGCTTAGTAAGAAACTGCATTCTATACACTTGATTATTAAACATTTATTCAAAAGTTTGTTAAATGTTGGAGATGCTCTAGCACCTGTTAGTGTATCAATAAGTACAAACTAGCTGGGTTTGTTACTTTTTATTTATTTGTGGAAATAGCTAATGGTTGTTTGGCTTTAACATTTTATTTCTGTCAAATTAAAATGTATGGCCAGTGCAATTATTTCTGTAACAGTAGCTGCTTTTTAATTAATCACAGAATCAGTGAATGGTTTGTGTTGGAAGGGACTTCAATAACCATCTACTTTCTCCCACCCTGGGAAGGGACACCTTCCACTATCCCAGGTTGATCCAAGCCCTGTCCAACCTGGCCTTGGACACTGCCAGGGATCCAGGGGCAGCCTCAGCTTCTCTGAGGAACCTGTGCCAGGGCCTCACCACCCTCACAGGGAACAATTCCTTCCTAATCTCTAATCTAAATCTCTCCTTTTCAATTTAAAACACTTCCCCCTTGTTCTATCACTAGCTGCCCATGTAAAATGGGGGAAAAAAAAATTATTAATGTCTTTAACACAGAGTAATGACACAGAAGGATAAGGTACAGAAGGATAAGGTACATGAAGGTGAGGTCTTATAATTATTGTAAAAAACAAATAAGTCTTGCTTTCACAGGTATGGACGGAACTGGAGCAGTGGGAGCTGCCACCAGACAAACAGAGGAGCTGAACCTGCAGCTCCATGAAGCCAAGCCAGTGAGAAAGCCGAGCGCTGTCCAGTCCAAGGCAGGTGACAGACAGACCTTTCCATCAGCCAGGAATAGTGACAGTCACCCACAGCCCCATGGAGGAAGATCTCCTGGTGACTCTGTGGAACTCCAGCAGCCAACAGTCCCGGGGTGCTCCAGCCAGAAGGAAGTGCCTCAACCTTCAGCTGGATACAGCCAGGAAAGAGAGAAGTCCGAAAGGATGCCCCAACACCAGAATGATGTCAGAGAGTGCGTTGCCATGGTGGCAGCAGAGGGGTAAAGCAGCGATGGGAGGGGGCGAACGACTGCAGCCACTGAGGGGCCGAGACTTCTGCCTCTGTGGTCAGAGAAAACCACGCAGGTGTTGGGATGGGGAACCACGTGGACAAATGAACCTGCAGGCAACTGGGAGACTCTTTGATGTTGACCTTTCTTAGTTTCCAAAATGGGGTGGGGGCATCCAAAGTGCCCGTTGAGGACTGTTCTCCTGAGTCCTCCAAAACTCTCCAGGAGTTGTTTTGGGGATTGCCTCATGGATTAGATTTGAGATTGCGTTCAAAAGCAGTCAGAGATCAGCCTAATAACTCAACAGGGTTTCTGACACTACAATATTCTCGCATGGATGTAGTCTTAGTGTTTAGAGCATTGCTGGTGAGTACATATATGTGTAAATATATAGAAATTTTCCCATTTGTTCCAGCCATGCTTTTATTTTCATTCAAAGCACCTCAGTATGTACACAAATATTTCCCTTTTTTTTTT
>VYZQ01033749.1:31705-42338 GCA_013400655.1 Mystacornis crossleyi | reverse complement strand
ATGCTGAGCAAAATCCTGATCTAATTAGGTCTATGGGCTAGAATGTTACTTATGCTATCAGAACTGTGACAAAACAGGTAAGAAAAGGGGAGAAATTAGTTTTTCCCTTTACCATAAGGTGCTAAATCTAATTTAATGTAAATTCTGGATTTATAGTACTGTTTCCAACACTTAGGAGACCTTCTGATTTACTGTATCTATACTATAATTACTTACCTGCATGTGATGAGTCAATACCAACTTGTTTTCTAACAAAATCCACAGTCTGGCCCAAAAGGGTTGAAGTTTTATATGGAACTTCATTATCACATAGGTAGCACCTGTCTCCGCCGCCCCCAAAAGAAAACAATTAATCCTATTTTTTTTCTATTATTTCAAAATCCTAACCTATTTGCTTGTTTGATGCAATTCATTACACAAAGTTATAAAATTTCAAGGTTTAGTGTACGATTTAGAAGTCTTAGAGAAGAATCCAATCTACTTATCGCAAAAATAAAACACTTGAAAATTATCTTCGGTACATTATTTTGGTGACTGGTGGTTGCAATTTACAAATATAAATTAGACTCTTAACAGATGTGCTTAGAAACCTTGCTGCAAGAAAAATAAAAGCCGGGAAAGTTTTGCCAAAAATCAAGAAACTAAGGTATCAGGCCCTAAAGGAAATGACTTACAAATATTATGGCATGGAAAAATATTTTCAGTATTCTAGCCAAGCAAATACTTAATTGTATTTAAGTTGGATAAGAAATAATTGAAGCGTCCACCATTAAACCTGCAAAGTTTTATTTGCTACTGCTGATACAAACTCTATTTGTCTCTTTGTGAGCAAAGAAGTGTATGGTTATGCCAGTAAACTGCTTTAGACAAAATTCTGGGAGAAGCTGCAGTCATAAAGGCGCAAGAAGGGTAAAACGCTGACAGAACACACACAGCAGAAAGAGTTTTACACATACCAATTTTGTAGTTCCACCCAATCAACTCCTTGAAGAAGTGGCAAAAGGTACTGATACTTCTGCATTTTGGAAAACACCAATTACAGTTCTTAGGCAGACTTTGGGATTACCATTAAGTCAGACTCAATTTTCTGATATTAAAAGCAGAAGAAGTCTGCAGTAAAATGTTTCCCCAAATCTCTAGCATCCCTAGCATTATCTATAATCATCACATTTCTTCATATCTCACTAAAAAAATTGGCTCAGCTTTTGGATCCCGGATTGTTTATCTATTGTCTATCCGGTTAATCATAAAAATAGGCATTCACCCTCTGGGAATAACAAAGGACAGTTACTCCCATGGTGAGTTTTAACACCATAACCTTCTACCTGTGAAAAAAATTGTAGACAACCTTGAAAAATCAAGGGATTGGAAAAAGTTTTGTTAGTGATGGCTGTTTGACCAGCACTGAAAATGTGGACAACAGCACTTGTAAACCCGAAAGAGCAGAACGTAGAGAATTCCTAGAACTCTCTGTTTCCTCTCCAAAACATGTCTTTAAACTGTTTACAGTTATTATTTATATCCAATTTGAACCACTTGTGCATGCACACCATAGAGAGATTTAGTCACACATTCATAAAATTAATAAAAGCAAAAGCAGTTTTGATCAGAATTTTTGTACGAGGCTCACTGTGAAATCCAGTTCTTGACTGTGGGTTTGATTTATAACTAATTTATAGCCAATATATCAATCTTTGAGTAATTTCTTGGGCAAGTTTTTACAACCAAGCAATTCTAAAAGGAAGCCAAAACATCTTACTTTGACAACTTCCTCTCATTTGCAAATATTTTGATTAAAAAACAGGGGAAATAAAGCACTTCAAACCCACAATTTTAACCACTAATTTAAATTCACAAAGAGAAGTTCACTAGTTCATTAGTAATAATGTTATTAATGTCCATTTCCACTCTAGAATTCATTAAAGGTAGTGGTCATTACATGTAAGTGCTGAGTATGATCAAGTAAATAGACAGTTATATAAAATGAACATAGCGATAGATAGTAAGTTACAAAACCACGTTACTAAGCAAAACAAAAACTCTTTATGTCAAGTACAGTATTTCTGTATAGCACAGTTTAGAAAACTAGGGTTTCCCCTTATATATAGATGTGTATAATTACTTCTTAAGGGACACAAAAACTACCAGGGATATGGATTTTGTATTGCTTGATCCAGTAGCATCTCATAATTCTAGTTGTGCTTCCTGTCTACGTATGGTATTAAAAAAACGTATTTACTGAGAAGATAAAAGTAAGGTTGTCACTAAGTACACATCAGAAAGAACCTTCTCCCAAGGTCAAAACTTAAGATTTAGAGCTACAGATCAACATTTGTTTCCATGTGTCAGTATTCTGACCAAGTAAAAGCAGTAAAATATGAAATCAACCACATTTACTAGTTGGTCAAGTGCAACCTTAATTATGAAAATTTTCTAATAATAAATTTTACAAGAAAATAATACTTATTCTGCAAATCTCAGCAAAGACTGCTGGGAATTATATGTTTGGAAACATTTTAATGTATGCCTAGAGAGAAATCCCAGAATTCACAAAGAAAGGACAGATTATATCCCAGCCTCTGTTGCCCTCCAGCTCTGTCCTGTGTTGCCTGACAAACTCACCACACACTCCAGTTGTCCAAACTGAGAACCAAACAGTGGGGATCTGATCTTGGTGTTTCATAATGCTTTAAAGCATGCTGGTCTGGAGAATTTCTGTCACAGCCCTACAATATTGATAACCACAAGCGTCACAAAATCTATTTGACTGTCAATGAAACATACATAAAGTCAGAGTACAAACAAAATACTAAAATGAAATCTGTTCAATTATGTTCAACTAACTGGGATCAACAGATGGCTATCTATTTCAAAATACTTATTTCTAGAGATAGATAATTTACTGGGTGCAGAATACAGCTGCTCTGGGACTGAACATTTAATGAACAAATTCCAGTTTGAACACTTGAAAGAATGAAACAGAACAAAAACCTCTTCAGCACACAGACTTCCAAGTTTCATAAACTAACATGAGCATTAAGACCTTGTAAAAATATCATAGATTAGGAGCATTTTTATTTTGTCAGCAAAATAATTCAAACTTTCTAGGAAAACAAGTCCTCAAGATGGTATTTCAGCCTTAAGCCTGCTAAATGCATTTGGGCCATCTTCCAAGTACTTCATTTGACATTCTGAGCAGGCATTTTTAAAACACACTCTACAGTATATAAGGTCACCTAGGTAGCACCACCTTTACAATAAAAAAAGAGAGACTGTAAGAGTTTAATTAGAAACTCTCTTGTTCCACTATTTTAAGACACTGAAAGGTATTAAGACAAATTAACAACAAAAGAGATACCCTATGGCCACATTTTAGGCATAACCATATCGAAGTGCCTTCATCAGTCTCCTCCTCCTCAGCCTTCTCTTGTGTCTTACTGTCTGCCTTGCAGTCCTGACAAACAAGCCATTCCACACTCTGCAGTGCCTTCTTCAGATGCCCTTGGTCCAACCCTTTACGAATATGCTTGCACACAGGTTCTACAAATTAAAAAGCACAAGGATGTAAGTAGCATAACAAACCCAAGTATTGAAGATACAGACAGCAATCCAGAAGCTAGGATAGTCTTTCTAGAGCCAAGAAACACCAACAATTTACAGAGTATCAGAAAGAAACTTTTTGTTACCACCATTTACAATCTGGGTATACTGTTGCTGCATCCTAAACTTTGCTTTGAGGTGTTTTTATTGCTCATAGTGTGACAGCTCTGAATCCAACTTTGTTGAGGCAAGATTACAGCCCCAAGCTTGCAAACTTCTATTGGCATAAGCTGACACTGGTGCAAATTTTTGCACCCACAGTTCTGCTCCTGTCCAAAATTACAGGTTTTTATCAAAGTGCAAATGTTAGCCAACAAGAGACAAACACAGATATTCAGAAGCATTCTTTTAGCTTTTCTGAAAAATATGAGCTTCATCTACAACATCAAAATTGTCATTAAAAAAAAAAAACCACAAAAATTCGTATATTGGCAACTATTGTTACAGTGGAATTATTCACCATGACCAGTCTTAGTTTCATTTGTGGCTTTACAGGATTTTGTCATTGCAAGAGAACCTATTTATAGGCAAAAAAGTGAGATGCCACCAGCAGTTAGAACATAACTGACCTCCTTGCGGGAGAAAAAGAGGAACAATTACAGCAGACACTGACCCTGACTCCAGAAAACAAAGAAAGCCCCCAACACCCCAAGCAGACAAAAGCAGGTAAAAAAGGCATCCATGAGAGACAGAAGCTAACACAAGATGACCAGGACAATCAGGAAACCAAAGCAGAGTAGACTTAAACAGGCCATCACACCAAGGCTCCTCAAACTCTAAGTGCTCTCTCTCCCAACTAAATTAACCTGGTTCAACTCACTGCCCCAACTGGGATCAACAAAAAAGATGGGAAAGACACAATCTGTGACCTGGCAGATAAGGTGGTAGAAGAGAACACTGCACAACACAAGTAAAAACAAAACCTACAACAACCCAGGTAAACAAGATTAAAAAAAGAAAAAATCAGCACAGTTGAGATCCAGTGGAGCTAGGAGAATACAATTTAGTATTTGGGATTAGGAACAGAAGAACAGAAAGAAGTTTTAACCAAAATACTCGAAGAGAGCTGTAGTGTCCAGGGTCAGGACCAAATTAGCTGCTAGAATAAAGGCAAATTGCTTCACAGAAAGTATTTTAATCACGGCTTTTACTGCTAAAGCAAGAATCTTCTGCAACAAAATTTTCACTAGGAAAATGCAACTTAAGCTTAGCAGCTGACTCCACAAACCCTTTATATTCTGAATAATTTTACACAGTCTGTACCAGTAAAGAACTGTGTGTCTGAGTTTCCTGAAAACCAGAAACTAATCTCAGTTTTCAAGACAGGATTATCTTCTAGCATACTTAGAAAAACCATGACACCAATATTTCTTGCTAGACTTGAATTTCAATTAAAAAAACCCAGATTTTGTAAATGAGACTTCAAAGCCAGTGATTTGTGTAAAGGCCTTCTAATGTTAATCAGCTTTCAAGCCTCTGAGATTAAAAGAAACATTAGGTTCACAGACTTCTCCAAGGAAACATACTCAGTATATCCGGAGACTCATCAGACTGTGCAGCTTTGCCTTTGATGCGTTTCTTTCCCATATTTGTAGTCTGTAATTGTTCCTAAAAGGAACAGTGACCTAACAAAGAAAAACAGTAACATTAGAAGGTAGTTTTGGTTTTCCTTGTTTATTGCTACAAGAGTTATTTCTACGGCCAAGCTCTCCCTTGAGGTGAATTAACTTGTTTTAAATTGACATTTTCAAAACAAAAATATATTACTTATATTTTAACACCAAACAATTGTGACTGTTGTTTAGACAAGATCACAGTGTGAATTAAAAAAACCCAAATGATTTAAAAGGTTAAATCAAAAGCATTGCCCAGAATAACAAGATGGGAAACTCTAGTATTAAAAATCCTAGAAATCTTAAGGACTTTTAGTTTAACTAACACCACACAGATTTTATGAAAAAATAATTGGGTTTTGACCCAATTAAATCTTGAAGTTATTTGCATTTGCAACCTTTTCATTTTGTTTACTGCAAATTCCCTGGGTCTTTGATGAAGTCTGACACGAGTAAAATACTCTTAACATATTTGAAAACATGCAGACAATGGGAATTCCGATTTTTCGATTTCTTTACTGGGGAGGATTTATCATCAGCTTCCCCACATATCAAGCAAACAATTAAGATGGGTCTGTTATTTACTATACCTGTGGACCCTTCTCGACAAGAGTGATCTACCACTACAGAATCCTAAGGCAAGTGGTTGGCTTCAGATAGGTGGCTACTGCATATGTGATAGAACATTTTTAGTTTCTAGTCTGTAGCCCCTGTACCCTACCTGACAAAAGATCATCCAAAAAGACTCAGGTAAACTTAAAACTCAACATATGTTATACAGTGAAAACAAGGAAGCTAAAAAGATTCAAAATCAAGTCTCTGCAATATTTGCAGGTTAGCTTTATCCTGTTGTCCACCCTTCATGTAAACACAACCAGCACTAAATCTGAACTCTATCAATCCACATTTCCAAATCCATTTCTTTGCTTGTACTTGGCAGCACACCAGCCCCAGAGCACAACTGCCTGCTTGGAACCGTCACAGCCAAAAAATTAAGCCAGTCCAAGAGAATCAGAGAGAAAAGTTAAGCTGGGGAGAGCTTAGGCATGATACTCACACAGGACATTTTGTATGAAAAGCCATTTACAAACCCGAGCATGTTTCCATGAGCATACTCTTAGGGCAGATGAACCAACTGTCGATGGCTGGTTGGCAGCCACTTCATCGAGGGCAGAATTATCAACTTTTGCAACTTAGCATTCAATTTGTTCAGAATAAGAAACAACTGTTCATCCAACAACCTTCCTCTACAGCACATTTTTCTGCAAAAAACTGCAACAATTGATCTTGTATGAACACCTTTTAATTGATAAAATCCTTTCCAATTTGTCCTTGCTCCTGCCGGGAAGGCAGGACAGCATCAACACGCAGGGCTGTTAATTTAAGCCACGCTGTGCCTCGGCAGACTTGTCCGACAGGCTCTGCAGCAGCCTTTCCACGGCACAGCCCTCACGAGGAAATGCACAGCCTAAACGACTGAAGCATTTTATGCTTTTTAAGATAAGATAAAGCGGTCTGCAGACGATCAAAAGCGCACCTGCGTTTGACAGACACCCTGGAAAAACGCGCTCAGAGGTTTGTCTGGGGAACCCCCGAGGCGCGGCGGGCAGCAGGCCGGACCCCGTCGCCAGCCAGCACTTCCCATCCCGTGGGCAGCAGGTGAGCCCCGAGCCGAGCCCGGTTCGGCCCGGCCGGGCCCGCAGCCCACCCAGCCCGGCCCAGCCCGGGGCTGGCCCGCCCCCGTGATCCGGCCCCGCCCGCCTCCGATTGGCGTGCGACATGACTGACAGCTGCCAAAGCCAATCGGGAGGCTTCCGCGTTCCGGCCGGAGCGGCGGCTGCACCGCGGCGGCGGAGCGAGCCCCGGACTGGGAGGAGAGCGGTCGCGGGGTAGGAGAACGGCAGAGGCCCCAATCTCCCATCCCTCACCTGCCGGTGCGGCGGGGCGAACAAGTTGGTGGCGCATGACTACACCAGGCGGGGCAGGCGGCAACCTCTCACCTCAATCACCGGTGGCGAGGCGGCGGTGACTGGCTGCCATGCGCGCTTCCGGCGCGCTGCATTGTGGGGCCGTGACGGGGGTGGGGAGCGGGACGTGTACGCGCATGCGCGGGCGCCGCTCCCCTGCGCTTTCCCCTCCCCTGTCCGCTGCGGGTGGCGGGGGCGGTGGTGCGGCTGAGGGGCCGGGGACGCTACGCAGCGCTCACGACACGTAGGAGCGGCCGCCATAGCAGCCCTCTGTGGAAGGCGTTGGTTTGGTGACACACCAGCGCGTCCTGTCCCACCTCAGGGCGATGGAAACCGCGTAGGCTGTCCGTGTGTGTGCTTGACCCGGCAGACACGAGCCGGTTATGGTGGGCTTGTTCATACCTATTGATACACATTAGGTGTGCAACTTCCTCCTGCGGGGAAGTGGAGGACCAGTGACAGGACCCGAGGGCAGGACATGAAGCTGTGTCAGGAGAGGTTTAGGTTGGATATTAAAAAAAAAATTTGTTCCCCCCCCGAGGGTGGTTGGCAGCTGGAACAGCCTCCCCGGGGAAGTGGTCACAGCACCGGCCTGACAGCTCAAGAAGCGTTTGGACAATGCTCTCAGGCACAGGGTGTGACTCTTGCGATTGTCCTGGGCAGGGCCAGGAGTCGGACTCTCTGATCCTTGTGAGTCCCTTCCGACTCAGCATATTCTGTGATTCTGTAACATGATTTGCATAGGAGTAGTTAATGAACTCTGTCCCATATTCAAGCCGTGTTTTTCTTTCCTGATCTTTTCTTTGCTCAGGGAACAACAAAAATGGCCTACCAAGAAGAAGCAGAGATACAAATTTCAGAGTTAGATTTATTGTCTAGCATGTTTCCTTATGAGGAAGAATTTGCTGTGACAGACCAGCTGGCTCTAGCTGAACTGAAACACTATGTTGAAAATGAGTCTGCAGAGGTGCCATCTTCAAAAGTTCAGTTCATACTGAACGTAAAGGCAGAGGTGCCTAATGCCTCTATGGTACTGTAAACATCTTTTAAAAAAATATTTTATTACTTTGTGGAATTTTATGGCTTACTTGAACTAAACATTTGCTCATTTTTTTTAGGTGGAATTCTCTATGGCCTGTGCTTTACCATTTAAATATCCGACTGTTCTCCCAGAAATTACTGTGAGGTATGACTGCTAATAAAAACATTTTTAAGTTAGAGTGTATAGCACAAATACGGTTATGATCAGAGAAAGCAGTGCCTTTTTTTTTTTATGGTTTACTGCCAAATTAAGCCAGGCGGACAACAGTGCTGAAGAAAAAACAAATACACAAGCTTATGATTTCTCTGGTGTGCTCAGCAAATAAGTGAGGAAAAGGGAAAAAGTGTGAAGGAGCCATCACCCGTACAGAAGGGTTACGTGCAGATACTGTTCATAGGTCTGATGCTCAAGAAGAGAGGCTTGTCTGTTTTGATAAAGCTTACCACTAACTAAAGGGGTGAAAAGATAGTCAAAGTCTTATTCTTCCCTTGTCACAATGCTATTTCTTCCAGCCTTCCGATATTTTTTTATTTCTGTTTAAAGAAGTAGGCTTGTGTATTACAGGAATTTAGTTCAGCCACCATACTTACTTTTCAAGTACCTTTTTCTTGATTTTGTTTTACGGTTTGATAGTGCTATTTCTGAATTTGAGAGTTAGCACACCAATTAAATACTAACTAAGATGTTTTCTTAGCTAATATGATTTAAATATCAATAACAAGTGCATATTATCTAAATATGCCTGGTCTTCTTGGCAGCTTGAAGCAAAACTTTTGAAAAGTTATGAAGCTGGGGAACGGTCTGGAGCACAAATCCTATGAGAAGCAGCTGAGGGAACTGGGGTTGTTTAGCCTGGAGAAAAGGAGGCTCGGGGAGACCTTATCACTCTCCAGAACTATCTGAAAGGAGGTTTTAACCAGGTGGAGATTCGCGTCTTCTCCCAGGGAACCAGTGACAGGATGAGAGGAAATGGCCTCAAGCTGTGCCAGGGGAGGTTCAGGTTGGACATCAGGAAGAATTTCTTCATGGAAAGGGTGGTCAGTCATTGGAAGGAGCTGCCCAGGGAGGTGCTGGAGTCCCCTCCCTGGAGGTGCTCAGTGCACGACTGGATGTGGCACTCAGTGCATTGGTTTGGTTGTCAAGGTATTCATCGGTCAAAGGCTGGAGACAATCTGGGAGGTCTTTTCCAACCCTAAGGATTCTGTTATTCTGTGTTTCTAAAAATATGCTAAATTGTAAATACATATATATTTATATGCATTTATATCTTTCTTTAGGTCATCATTATTAAGTCGCTCTCAGCAGATTCTCCTGAACTCTGATCTAAAAACATACTTGATTCAAAATTTCAGTGGCGAGCCCTGCATGCTGAGTGCAAGAGAATGGGTTAAAGACCATGCAGCTGCTTACATTGACAAAGATCTTTCATCTTCCTCAATGACAGCCTCAGATGCCACACAGCCGCGAGTCACCGTGTTCACTCGATTGTGGATCTACAGTCATCACATTTACAACAAGCAAAAAAGAAAGAATATTATTGACTGGGCCAAGGAGCTCTCTCTGTCAGGGTTTTGCATGCCAGGGAAACCAGGTGTTGTTTGTGTAGAAGGTTTACAAAGTAGTTGTGAAGAGTTCTGGTCAAGGTTAGTTTTTCTTTGTACTTAAACGCCATTAGTAGTTAGAAAATTGCATTTTGTCATGTTGTATGTGTGGCCAGAAGGTGGGAAATCGAACCACCTGCCAGCCTGTGGAGATCTGCAAAGGATTTGTGTTTATAATAATGCATGTACAACTCTGAATATCCACTTTACTGTTGTTTGCAACAGTCAAAGCAACCAGTACAGCATGGTGCACATTTATTTCTGTTTTATTTTCCTCTGTGTTTCACTTTTATAGAGATGGACTGCCGTACCCCAGTTGTCTTAGATATGTGTGCTGTTATATCACTTTACATTCGTGTTTTATTGCGCTCCCATTACTTATCCTGGGTGATGCAGACTAAATGAGTATTGTAATTTGCTTGTGTCAGCTAAGACTGTGTGAGAATTCTCAGCACATGAAAGGCAGAAATGAGCCCTGAAATGGAAACCACATCTTCATTAATTATTTTGTGAGGAATAACATCAAAGTTTTTCAGTCCTGAGGAGATATAAAAAAACAAGCTCCTGCTTATGAAAGTGTTTGCATGTGAGTAGTATTTCTATCACCAGCTCATGAACCATTATTTCTGTCAATATATATACCCAAATAGAATTTATTGACTTTCGTGATAGTAGTTATTCCATAGTAATTCCTAAAACAATCTTTCTTTTATAGGTAGATTTATATTTCTCCAATTGCTTTCAGGGTAAGAAGATTAACATGGAAAAGAATTCTTATTCGACACAGAGAAGATGTTTCTTTGGAAGGTG
>VYZQ01033749.1:17630-30962 GCA_013400655.1 Mystacornis crossleyi | reverse complement strand
CTCGGGCCGCGGTGCCACCGCCGCCGCCGCCGCCATGGGGGGCAAGAACAAGCAGCGAACCAAGGGCAACCTGCGGGTGAGCGCGGCCCGTGGGGCCGAGGAGGGCGGCGGGGCCGGGCCCAGGCCTCGGGGGCTCGCAGTTCCGGCACCTCCGGGTGCCCTGGGCCTGGGGCCGCGGGCCGCCGGAGCCCGGCTCCCACGGCGGGGCAGCGCGATCTTCGGGCCCGGTTGTGGTAGCTGAGGCGTCTTGGCCTGAGTCGTGCTTTAGCGGAGTGTGACTGCTGCTGCTGCTGTGGTATTTGTGCGGAGAGGGGTAGCAAAATCACCGCAGGTGTAGATATCAGCAAGGTACCGGTGGTACATTCGGTGTGTTTTTCTGTGCAGAGTCTTAGAATTCACTCTTGCCACAAGGCCAGAGGTGATGTGACATCTGTCCTATCAATAAGGATGTGGGAGAAGTCTGGTGTTCAGGTTCCCTAATTCCTCCCTGGATTTAGGGAAGACTAGGGAATGCAAGGCAGCATGTCCATAACAGCTCACACTCAGAAAAGGTGATTTAAACCCCACAAGCTCACAAAACCGGTGCTGTCATTAGGAAATAAAAGGTATTTGGTGTCCCAGAGGACATTAAAGCATCAGTCAGTTTTGGGGCAGTCTTTCCAAAAGAGTGTGGTTGAAACAAACCTGAGCCAATGACACAATGAGCCAATGGGGTAAGCTCTAAGAGATGCTGAGCTCCAAAACACACACTGTCTTGTGGTATTTATTATACTTGTTACATATGCATGCTTTAGCTCCATTCCTCTAAATCATTTTTGGCCACTTGGTTGCTGGGAGAATCCTTTGTTTTGTCTCTGAGTTTTTATTTAATCAGAGATACAAGGAGCATTCCCTGGGAGCTGTATTGGCCCATGATAAGAACCAGGAAAACCAGAAGTAGTGAAGGAGGATAAATAGTTTCTTAATAAATTATTTATAGTTTCTTAATAAATTATTGCTTGAAGTTTTCTGTTAGGCTTTTTTGCATAGCAAAAAAGCAGTAAAAAGAAGTAAAAGCAATGAAGTTTTCCATAAGTATTCATGCATTATGAGAAAAAAGAGTGCTGATTCATAGAATCATAGAATAGACTCAGAAAGGTTTGTGTTGGAAGGGACCTTAAAGCCCATCCAGTCCCACCCCCTGCCATGGGTGGGGACACCTTCTGCTAGATCAGGCTGCTCCAAGCCCCGTCCAGCCTGGCCTTGAACACTTCTAGGGATGGGGCAGCCTCAGCTTTTCTGGGCAACCTCTTCCAGGGCTTCAGCACCCTTACAGGCAAGCATTTCATATTTAATCTAAAACTACTTTGTTTCAGTTTGAAGTTATTTCTCTTTGTCCTGTCACTCTAGTTCCTGATGAAGAGTTCTCTCCAGCTTCCTTGTAGGCTCCCTGCTGATGCTGGAAGGATACTGAGGGTTCCCTGGAGCCTTTTCTTTTCCAGGCTGAACAGCCCTAACTTTCTCAGCCTGATCCTAAAGAGAAGAATAATTTTCTAGGTCAAACTTCTGTGTTTAAAGCACAGGTGGACTTCTCTTTGTGAGAGTTTATTTTAATTAGAAGGTTAATTATACAATATAAATAGGATCATATTTTCAAATGCATGATACATGCAAAATAAAACTAAATAAATAATTGTCTCCTGTCCCTGTTTTTTGTCAGCCTTCTAGCAGTGGCCGAGCTGCAGAGCTCCTTGCCAAAGAACGTGGAACAGTGCCTGGGTTTATCGGCTTTGGAACATCTCAGAGTGATCTAGGATATGTTCCTGCAATTCAAGGAGCAGAGGAAATAGACAGCCTTGTGGATGCTGATTTCCGAATGGTGTTGCGAAAACTTTCTAAAAGGGATATCACAACCAAGTTAAAAGTAGGTGTATCCTTTGCCCCCCATAATTTATTTGTTTTTAATCGGAGAATATTACAGTTTTCTTAAGGGTGGAAGAGAAAGAGGATGTAACTAACATTAATTTCACTTTGGTGGATTTGCTGGAACTGCAATCCAGAAGATACCTTGGATAACCTATAGCAAGGTCCATGATGCAATTGTCTCTGGAGATGCTCAGCTGCAAGAAGTGAATTGATTTTTGGAAAAGGGAGTTGCAGTTTCAGATACAAACTGGTAAATTACAGAACATATCTACCTGACTTCTTAAGTCATGTTTTTGATATTTTGATTTTAGGCTATGCAGGAGTTTGGGATGATGTGCAAGGAAAGAGAAGCAGAAGTTGTTAAAGGTGTTCTTCCTTACTGGCCGAGAATTTACTGTAAAATTTCACTAGTAAGTATTGAATTATTTAAATTAAAAACTTACCATGTACTTCCTGTGACTACCTCTAAGGTGGTCTTTGTTGACCTGTCTACCTTTTTTGTTGGAATGACTGACTTGTTCTAGGAGAAACATCAGTTGAAGGAAAGTACTGTTCTTTCTTTTTGTGGACGTATTTCACTATTGGCAGTGGGTGGAATCTTGACCTGTTGATGTCTGGGCTGGACTTCTTGATAGGTCTGTTAGACCTTTCTGTTTAAAAGATGATTTCCTGTTTCTTAGGAGAAGTTCTATTATGTGGATTCCAGAAAGGCTAGAGAGTCTGTTCAGTTAACATAATTATAAATCTTCTTGATCTAGGACTAATACTTGACCAGACTTAACACTAAAAGGAAACTCCAAACCCAAATATGAAAAGACCATGTGTAGCCAGATTAGCAATAAGTTTTTTGGTATATTAACTGTATTTCCAAGCTCTCTGGAATGGCTACTGTTGGAAACATGGGTCAAAATGAATCACTGTTCTTACCCATTAGAGTAATTGCTAATGTTTCTTTCTGGAGTCAAGAGTGTAGAAAATCATGATATTTTAAATTCATGTGCAAATAAAGGATAATGACACACAGCCTTATGGTAGTTCTAATTCAAAAGATGTCTTCAAGCTTCCTGTTTCTCCTGCCTCTTCTCTGTCTGTAAAATGTTTATATAAATTGGAAGCAAAAACTGTAGTTAACGATACCAGGGAAAGGTTACACTTCTGAGTGTATAACACTTTGGGAATATGATGCTACTAAATTAGGACTCTCCCTATACCTTGGGATACGAAAACTTTTTTGTCATTGGTGTGTATTTTCAAATCTATGTTTCAAATCCAATTAATTGCAAACATCGCTTTTTAATCACCCCTTTTGCTTTGAAGTACATGAAATCAAAGGTACATTTCTTAAACCAATAAACCTTTCTCATTTTTTTCTTCCTTTTTTTGTTTAACAGGATCATGATCGCCGTGTTCGAGAAGCAACTCAGCAATCTTTCGAGCAACTGATTCTTAAAGTAAAAAAACACTTAGCTCCTTACTTAAAAAGTATCATGGGTTACTGGCTGATTGCTCAGTGTGACACTTACTCCCCTGCTGCTTCTGCTGCAAAAGTAGCATTTGAAAAAGCTTTTCCTTCGAGCAAACAACCTGAAGCCTTAGTATTCTGTAAGGATGAAATTCTTAATGTGAGTTTATACTTTTGTATTTCTTTAGGGCTTTGTATATATCGACTTTTATTATAAGTCTAAAACTCATCCTTCCCCCATCTATTCTTCATGGTTAAATTTCTTTCTCCCCTGAAACTTTGTTCCTTTGAAGAGAACCATAGAGGGTTTGTGCTGGGAGGGACTTTCCTAAAGGTATTCATGTTTCACCCACTGCCGTGGGCAGGGACACCTTCCACTAGACCAGGTTGGCCCAAGCCCCATCCAACCTGCCCTTGAACACTTTCAAGGGATGGGGCAGCCCCAGCTTCTCTGGGCAACCTGTGCCAGGGCCTCACCACCCTCACAGGGAAGAATTTCTTCTGTAAGGAAACATAAAAAGGAAAAGTAATAAAGAATGCAGAGAGAGAAATACATCTGTTTTTTTGGACTTGAGATGAGAATGACTGGAACCAGAGGAATGAATAGTGAATTTCCTTGTGTGCATTCCTATGTAATGATGCTCAGTCATAATGTTGCTGACAGAGGGAGTAATGATGCTGGAGGAGTTTAGCTGCAGTGAAAAAGGAATGAAGAATGCTGAGCAGTGTTTCAGCATCCACAAGTTTAGTTCTGACCCGGGTTTATACTCTTCTGCCAGTCAGATATGATACTGAATTGACTGAATTGAAAAAAGGTAAAAGATTCCATTGCTGGCCCATCATATACAAACCTAACTATTTTGATTTACCTCAGTTTGGCTTTTTAGCAGGGGCACGTCGGCATAGGGCTGCAATTTAGTAAGTATTAATTCAAACAGTACCACAGCTACTATGTTCAGCATCAGTCAAATTCTTTTCTTCAGGTTTACTAGCATGTCTAAAAATGCTAGAAAGACAACTCAGAGGTTGTGGAATTTTATTGTAGGGCTGTCTCTGAATAATGTATGGTCTATATTGTTCATATATACATTCCAGATTTCTTCGTGTTTATATGTATTGTTTTTTCTGCCATAGGTACTTCAAGATCACCTTCTGAAAGAAACAGCTGATACACTCAGTGACCCTCAGTATGTTTGCCTGCTTCAATGTATATTTAAGTCCCTAAATCTGGTCTGTATTGGGTTCTCTGTCCCTGGAGGTAGTGAATTTAGTTTTCTTCAAGAGACAGAATAATTATTTGAGTTCAGATCCCAGAAACTTTGTTTGGAACTTAAATATAAATGGTTTTGAAAGTATTATCAGTTATCTAATTCTTGTTTCAGCTCTTCTAAGAACAGCATTTGTGAGTAGCTGGAAGATGAGATGACTTGAAACTCTTTTTTTCCTAACACTTTATAATGTAATTTAGAACCTATGGAACATTGCTGGCACCTGAAATCTAAAAAACAACACAAAAAAAAATGAAGACAGTTCAGTTCAGGAAAACTTGGGATGCCTGCTGGTTTATTCGAGGTTCACTTTAACCTTTGTGTTTGTTTTGCTTTCTGAGAACTGTACCAGAAGAAGAAAGGGAAGCCAAATTTTTCCGGATTCTGACCTGTTCCTTGTTAGCTTTAAAAAAGTTGCTCAGCATGTTGCCAGTGAAAGAGATGCATTCATTGGAGGAGAAGTTAATGTCACTTCTGTCCCAAAACAAATTTTGGAAATACAGCAAACACAGCGTATCACAGGTGACTTTTTAATTTTTTCTTTATTTTGCTTGGTTTTTGTTAAAGGTAATACATTTAACCTAAGGAAGTATTAGTTACTTGTATTCTACAAGGATGAACTCTGTACTTTGCTTAGGTTTGAAACAGCCTTCAGATTTCTGGGTAGATTCCAGAAGGGCTAAAGAGACTGTTCAGTTAACATAATTATAAATCTTCTTGATCTAGGACTGATATCTGACCAGACTTAAAGTTAAAAAACCCCCCAAACTCAATATAGACAATATTGATTGAAAATTTGTCCAGTAAGCTAAATTTTTATTTCCATATCATGATCTACTTCTTGGCAACCTGCCGTAATGTAAAATTCATGTAGAAGATACAAACTCTGTCAACTTACAGCATGTGTTCTTAGTGCTTTGAGATTTTCATTTTTTAAACCATGTTACTGGCCTTTAGTCTGCCAAGATCAGCAGTGCATAGAGTGATGAATTCATGCAATAGTATTTTGTTTAAAAATTTGAAGTTGCTTTTGGAAAAAAATGCCCTTTGAGAAGTATATAAAAATACAACTTCTGATAAGCATTTTATCACTAAACAAATTACGTTAAAATATTTGATACGGCTGTTTAATAACTGCTTTGTTTTTCTTCGTTTTTAATAATATTTTTTAAAATAATATTTTAACCTCTGTTAATAGGATAAAATATGGGGATGGCATGTTGTAAGGTTTTGCTGACTGTAAAAGGAATCTACATGTAGTGACAAATTCTGTTTTTTCTTCTGTGGCCTCTGTCAGGTTCGCTCAGCTTTCTTTGAGCTGATTTCTGCTTTTTGCCAGCACTTGCCTGAGGTGGTGAGAGCTGAAGCACCAAGAGTTTGTCCTGCTGTTCTTCTCAGCATTGATGACAGTGATGCAGTGGTGTGTCCTGCTCTTTGGGAAGCAGTGCTTTGTACTGTCACCACTATTGAGGTAATGTGGGAAGCCGAAGGGGCAGATATTTTCATCTTTAAAATTTAACTTTTCACCAAGTGTTGTTGTTCTCTGTGTAGAATTAGGAACACAAGCTTGACTGGATTTTCTTTTTGATTAATACCAGGAACTCCTTAAGGCTACATCCTCCTTCTTTCAGTGTAACTTTCAAATATATCATGTCCAGCATATCTGAAAATTAGAGTTGTTTTATGAATTTAATTTAATTAACCTGAAACCCTTTCATTAAATGTAGTTGGTAGTAAGTGAAATAATGCTTAAAACCTTTTTCTTTGTTAAAGACAGTTACAAAAATGACCTGCAGTACATTTTTGGTTAGTTTGTTTCCCCTTCAAATGTAAGGGGTTTATAGCTTTTTCTTTTTCCCCCTCAATTGTAAGTGAAACACCAGCTTTGCATTTATTAGCAGGATGAGGTGTTGCCATAGACTGGGATGCTTTGTGGGTTTAACGCTGCAGGTCCCTTTTGCAACTGGTGGAATGAACTGTAAAAAGTTTTTGTGAAAAGAAGCCCCTAAACAGTCTTTGTTCAGCTTGTTATAAATATAGGTACCTTGAACTATAATAAATATTGTAATAAATAAAATAGATCAGATGACAAAAAATTTTAGGGAGGGGAAAGTGCCAAAGCATTTTCTAACCATCAGAAAATTTTTGAAGAGAGTTTTGAAGTTAGTGATACTTCTAAAGTCAGTCACTGGTTGATAATGAGAACTTAAAATTAAATACAGGTCTAATTACAATAGTGATTTCTATGAAGCATCATGAAAGCATTATTAAAGAGAAACCTTTAATTGCAGTTGGCTAACAAGGAAGGTCAGTTGATTTTAAACAATGCAGAAATAGTTTTACCATGTTAACTTCTTAAATTCACAAGCCAAAATAGGGGGAAAGTGATTTTAAAGAACACTGGCAAGTGAGTAACTTAACAGAATTTAAATGTCACAATAACTTGTTTCAGCTATAATACAGGGAAGTGAGTTAAATGGCTGGCTTGGGAGTTCTTCCGAGGCAACATATTGTTGCCTAATTTATAATAAGTGAGTTTCTTTCTGTAGGACTGTTGGAGTCACGTAAATGCCAAAAAAGGAGTTCTGCCAAAGCTCTGGACAGTGCTTCGAGAAGGTGGGCGAGGATTAGCTACTGTTATCTACCCAAACCTCCTGCCCTTCATTAGCAAGGTGCCTCCTGACGTTGTGGAACCGAAGCTGGAATACTTCAGAGTTTTTTTCAGCTCTATAATTCAAGGGTATGGACCACAAATTTATTTATTTGGAATCAGTCTGTTTTACATTTGGAAGTAAAAAACCTAATCTTTAAGTATTTAAAGATGAATGATAATCATACTTTAAAAATTCTTTTCAGTATCCAAAACTGGAGTCACTCCTTTGTGGCTGTCCCTATTGTCTTAAATCTTCAGCTTTCTTTTTGGTTTTATTACATCTTCCTTACATGAAACATTCTTACCTTTCCTAGTCAAAGCTTTGTGTTTATTCCACGACCAGTTTTATTATGGAAAATCAATTATAAGTAAGGGTGACTCTTAAGAACCAGGCTCTTCTCACCAGGGAGTAATTCTTACAGAGGAGATCAGCCTTGTGATAGTGACATTTCCTTTATGCAGGAACTGTAATTCTGGTGATACTGATTTTTAAAGGATTGAAACTGCTTTTACTTTGTGTCTTTAAAATACATCAAAACCATCTTTCTATCAAATGTAATTTAAATGTGCTCCTGTGCATTGTGTACTCAAAAGCATATAGAAATTATTTTATGAAATAGTGAAATTTCATTTATTTAAACAAAAATCAGTTCTTGACTGATGTTGGTGTGGCAATTAGTGGAGCTCTTGGAGAAGAGAGTTATGTAGGGGTTTGATCGAAAAGTGTATAGAATTTTATTACAAGAAGTAAAATGATTGTAATACTTCTGTGATAATTTGTGTGATCTAGTTTTTATTAAAAAACAAATTGCAGTTTTTCAGACTCAAAACTGGTGAAACTGTCTTTAGGTGGCCTTTTTTTCTTTTTTTTCTCCTTTTTTTCTTTCTTTTTTTTCTTTTTTTTTTTCTGTAGTGACAGAAAGTGACACTTCCTGAATCTCTAAAGTGTGTGTGGAAAATTGCACAGCAGTTTTGACAGCCATCTGAAACATGAGATAGTGTACTTGACTGTATATGGTTTCTCTGTTTATGTAGATCTTTTTTCCTAAATGCTAAGACTGGCTGAAGAAGTTATTTTTATATAGGTTCTATTAAATGCCTGAGTTTACTGACTTTTAAAATTGAATTTATTTTGATGTGACTCCTATAAATGATTCTGTGATCCTCTGTTCTCATACTGGTGTTGTCTGGTTCAGAACAACAAAAGTGAGCGTACATTGAAGACGTTCATACTGGGTTTCTTGGAAGCACAGCTGACTGTGTGTCCTCTCACAGGTTGTCAAGTGAGAGGACAATAGCCAGCCCTTCAGAAAGTTCAGCAATTATAACTGCATTTATGGAGTGTCTGTGCTTTGCTGTACTACAGAAAAGAGAAGAAGACCAGAACCAAATTCATCAAATGCTTATATGTGACCAGGTATTCATCAGAAATACTAAATATTGTTGTGTGCGTATTTAATAATTCAAAATTAAAGAAAAATGTGAATTTTAGGTGATGATTTACTTCTCTGTTGAGAGTTTCTCTAGGCTTTATGAGAAAAAACCACACAGAATTGTCAAGGCTGGAAAAGACCTTCGAGATCATCCAGTCGCACCATCAGCCCAGCAGCACCAAAATCTCCCCCAGACCATGTCCCCAGGTGCCTCATCCAGGCGTCTCTTAAGCACTTCCAGAGGTGGTGACTCCACCACCTCCGTGGGCAACTCATTCCAATGCCTGACCACACAGTGATTTCTTTTTTTTCTAATACATGGTCTGAATTTCCCTTGCTGCAGTTTAAGGCCATTCCTTCTCATCCTTTCACTTGAGACATGGCAGGAGACCCAGCCCCACCTTCTTTCAGGGAGTTGTACAGAGCAATGTGTAACAAAAGTAGTGGTACTGAATTTAGGGATTTTCTTTCTTCCTATGGAAACATCCTTTTTACTGTGCAATTTAAGTTATATTTAAGGGAAAAAAAAGTGTCTCCCACACTGTATATTTTTATGAAGTGTTCAAGAATAAATAATTCTCATATTTGCAGAATTGCTTCCAGAATGTTTTTCAGAATTATATAATTTCTTGGCATTATAAAGAATAAAATTATTTTATAAATTGGATCACTGTTCTTTAATACTTTTTTTTTTGTCTTTATAGCTAATTCCTTTTACCATTGCTGTACTTAAGGAGCCCAAGTTACAAAGTGGACCATTATTTTATCAAATAGCAGAAATGCTGAGCTCCTGGGAAGCTAAAGCAGAACTCTCCAATGATGATGGCACAGATGAAGTTTTCCAGAAACTGTTGTCAGAATTTTGGGACCATCTTTTAAAAATGTGTATACTTCATGTTGATAGGTTGGATGCTGATGAGAAATCATTGTTTGCCATATCTGGTATGCTAGAAATTCTTCAGAATCCAAAGAGTGCTACAAAACCAAACAATAGAAAATCTCTAAAAATCAGATTTACAGATGAGGATGAATCTGAAAGGAACACAGAGAATCAAAAGCTCATGGAAGTGAGAAATGGTGACTCTGAAGTTCAGGCTGACTTACAGCAAACTTCACATCTGAGGAAAGAACCTCTAGAGAACTTGGTCTGCAACCTTGCTGAGCTGAGTATTGTGTATGTCAATGAGCAGAAGTCAGAACTGCATTTGAAATTTCTCTCTGCCCTGCTCAACTCTTTTTCCTCAAACAGAGTTTTCCAAGTACTTTTAGAGCAGGGAAATGATGTAAGCCCTGCTCGAGCTGAATCCCAAAATGAAATGAAAGCTCATAACCGAAGTCCATCAGTACAATTTCTGTATACGAATTTAATAACTTGGCTGAAAGAAGACTGGAGAAAAGACACCCATTTCCTGGTTGATATTTTGTACAGTGTACTTCATTGTTGCAACAATAATGATGAAAGGAAAGTCATTCTTGATGATTTAGCAAAGGTATGTCTTGTACATTATGTTACTAATTTTTATCCAAGTCATTACTGTTTTTATGGCCTGTGGTTCATTAATAATCTTACTTTGGGACTGTCATATGGAAGATAATTCTACATGAATTTGGGTCAACTTCAGCATAAGGAAGTTAGTTTTAGGAAAGTTTGACATGATAGTGTTGGGGTGAAAGGTTCTGTCCCTTTATGGTATAATCATTTAAAAAAAGTAACATCAGAGTTTCTCTGCTCTTGCTTCTTTATACAGTGTACTTTTACAGTAGTCATTGGTAGCCTTTTGTATAAATACAGTCCCATATTTTGTGGTAGAGAAAGATTTGGAAGACAAAAATGATATAATCAATAACTTTGTTACTGGATTTTAGCAGCTTTTACTTATGCCCTATAGAACAGTTAAAATGGCATTATTGCTTCCTGTTCAGCAAAGATTTTTATTAAAAATTGGGGAATTTTGTTTTTTCTTTTCAGATGGATCTGAAATGGGTTATTTTTCTCCAGATAATTCAAAAGGTACCTCTTAAGATTTTTTTTGTTCTTGTTCTGCATAGTTTTTAATAATCCTCTGATGTTAGCTTTAAGACTCGCATGTGTTTGTAGCGATAATTTCCGTAGTTTGAAAATCTTACAGTTTCAGGGTAGTGTTCGTTTTAAATGCATTTGAATCTGGAGACCATCTTAAAAATGAAATGATGATGCTAAAACAAAAGAATCTTTGTCCCTTCTGGTTTTGGTCAGAGGGATTCCTGATTTGTTGATCATCTCTTCTAAACTAGAGAGAGTGGAGCTGGGGATTAGAGCAGTAATTTAAATGATTATTTATATCTTCAACCTTACAAGGTGCTTATAAGGAAAAGGTAGTATTACATTTTTTCACACTGAATATTGACAAACTGACATTTAAGTGATTGCATGGGATGAAATAGGAAGTGTATGACAAATTTTTGGACAAGAACTCATAGCACTTGACTTACAGTCCAGTGCATAGGCCACAGGATCTTCCCTCACATATGCTGTGTATTTTAGGAATACTCAGTTTTTATGATGCTGTAACTTACAGTGGCTCATCAGCAAAATCATGTTTTTAATTTGTGACCTTCTATTTCTTCTTAAAGAAATTCAGGTGCTGTAAACAGTTTTTATGTTGTAAATAGACTTTATGTCAACTTGGTCATCCAGAAGTTATTTTTCTAATTCCAATGTAGTAATTTCCTGGGCTCTATAGTTGGAGGAGAAAGGTAAAGGAAGCATTTTCAGAAGGTGACTTGTTTCATTCTGCAGTAGAGATCTGACCCAGCCATAAGTTGATGTCTCTGACAAAAAGAAAGTTGGGGATGTTTTTGAAGATGTAAAATCTAAAGACTGTTTGTGGCAGGTGGTATAGTTCCCACTCTGTGTGTGCAAGTTTGACGTATTAATCTTATGTGTAGTAATAAAAGTTGATACTTAGTAACAGGTTGCCCAGAGAAGCTGGGGCTGCCCCATCCCTGGAAGTGTTCAAGGCCAGGTTGGTTGGGGCTTGGAGCAACCTCGTCCGGTGGAAGGTGTCCCTACCCATGGCAGGGGGTTGGTACTTAAATTGGAACTTGGAAGATGGTCTTTAAGGTCCCTTCCAACCCAAACCATTCTATTATTCTATACCCTCAAAAGATTCTTGGAATTTTTTCTTGTCATCCAGGCATGCTCAAGCACAATGAAACTTTCTTTAGTCTCTGACTGGCTGAAAGGTGACACTCTTGGAGAAAGACTGGTAATGCTGGCAGATGATCTGTGTCATCTGGGTTTAAAACCTAGAGCAGCCTCATCAGAATCAGCCTCTTCAGAAAGGTGGACCCTCCTGAGCTTGGTGTTGTCACAGCATGTTAAAAGTGGTGAGCATATATAATCCTTGGAGTTTGTGAAGTGTAAATGCTGCACTTAGGCTTTGCATAAGGTTGAAAGGAATTTGGGATCTTCCAGAATACTTCATGTACAGCATTTAGGCTTTCTCCTGGTAGTTTTTTGTTGATTGGTTGGTTTCTGTTGGGGTTTTTGTTGCTTTGTTTTGAGCTTTTTTTATACCTGAGCCAGTTTACTACATCAAATTTAATTTTGTAAACACTAACTTACAGCAGCAACTGCCATTTTTTTGGTCCACATTGCTAAACAAGGGCAGTGTTTAAAGGTAAGATTCAGATTTGCAAGTTTTGAAAACTTGAGGAAAATTTAAGTGAGCTTGATCTATTAGCTGATGTGCTGTAAAATAATACGAATTTTTAAACCATACCATGTGAAATTTACCTTCAAAACTAGAATACCAAGTCAGTTGTTATGGACCCATGTGTGTTTTAGTAATGCCTTGTTACAGGACCTTTAAATTGTTTTGAACCATTTCTATTTACATTCATGTCTTTTAAAAACTCTCTGTGCTCTTATGTGGTATGTGTAATCTGATTTTTTTTATTAATAGCATCCCATTTCATTTACTCCTTGCATTTTTAATATCTGATACAGACTTTCATAATGTTTTCCATGTAAATTCAGCATTTGCTTTGTTCCCCGAGGTGGCATATTTCAGTGTCACTGGATGCTGTGCACATTCATGGTGCTTTCAAGTTTCAGAGATGCACACAGGCAGCTCACTGTGGTGGATGTTCTTAGACAAGGCATCCTGAAGGTGTCCTAAGATTGTTTTTTCTGTTACTGGAACTTTCGATGTAATGGACCGTCAGGAAAACCTGTTTCCTCTCTCCACAGAGAGTTCAACAAATGTGCTTGTGAGTCAGTAATGTTCTAGGCTGATTGTCCAGTGACTTTGCTTTTTGACTCTAGAGTTGGAGGCACTCCTGAGCTCATTTTCTGCTGGGTGCTGGGTGTCCTGTTTTTAATTCAAATTGGCTGAAGCTTAAGAGATTTTGAGGAGCAATGGTGGTTCTTGACTTAGTCATTCAAGCCAAAATACAATATGTGGACTTTTAAAAGGATTTTTTAAATGAGATCTCTTATCTAAGTTTCTTAAGGTAAATTGTCATGGAGGAAATAGAAGAGCCTTTCATGGATCAGTAGTCTATGATGATACAAATTAAAGGGGGAAAAGGACAAATACTGAAAGGAAGAAAACTGTTTCTAATAAA
>VYZQ01033748.1:0-26685 GCA_013400655.1 Mystacornis crossleyi | reverse complement strand
GTGGGCAGCGGCGGTGGCAGTGCAGCAGCCAGGTGGCTCCCACGGGTGGGCGGGCTGGCACGAGCGGCACCAGTAAGCCCAGCAGCAGTTCAGAGTGAGACCAGCAACTCCGGTNTCTGGAATTCAATATTGTGAAAGGAAGGAAGGGCCTGCAGGCTCCTAACATCACAGGGCCTGGGGGGTATTTCAGTCTAAGGAAGTAAATATGCACAGAATCGCAGTTATTCTAAACCATATCCATGCCAACAACCTCCCTACCCTCAGCATGCTTTCCCCCTTTTCCCTATACCAAATCTGCCCTCTTCCTATTCTCCCCAATTTAATCCGTTTCTCACCCCATGGTTCCCCTATCCAATTCCCTTTCCCCACAATTCCTCTCCAATGCTGAATGGGGGATAAAAAGGGGAAGGGAAGAGATTAACTATCATTGTTTGAAGTTTCAACAGGTACAGATGGAAGAAACCCACTCCTGCCTCTGTTTCCCCACCAAGTGTGCTCAAAAAGCCTCCATATCTCTCCTTCCAGCTCCGGAATGCTCCAGAAAAATTCTGTTTGAACGCTGGGGACTCCAAGGGGTGGACTGCATTCTTTTGAAATTGTTTGTGTCATGTGTATCTATTCAGTTGTTTCAAATGGTGTGCTTTAAAACCCTTGAGAGAAAACTTCTTAATTAAAACAAAAGGGTGAGATGTGGAGGTCCCCCCACAGGGGGGATGGGCCTTGGGAATGAAAGCCCAGGCCAGGTTACAGCCCCGGGGCTTCCGGGCTCCCTGATGCTATTGTACCTAAATCCTGTTCCTCACTGGCCATTTCAAATGTACCCCGCCCTGAGAATGCTGTACTTAGGTGGGTGTTCACATGATTCAAGAGAGCTCTTGGAACAGTCTGGCCTAGGTCCCCAGCGAGGAGCTGGGAGAAATAAAAATATCTCTGAACATCTATCAAAAATATCATCCTCTGATTCTTTCTACAGGCCAAAGCTGTCTGCCAGGGAAGGTTGAGGAGTCCCCACCGCAACATCAGCTCAAATACAAACATGCCCAGAGAATCAGGAATTCAAGCCACATGTTCTCGTAAAATGATAAATTGATTCAGTTCACCAGGGCTGCTCAGGGCTCAAAAGCAAAGCAATCAGGCTCTCAATGAGACGCAGAGATCACCACAAGCAATTCCATTTCAGCCAAGGACAACGTTCTACAGTCGAGACGCTTCACTGCCATTTTCTGCTCACTCAGCCTGTGTGCTTAACATCCCACTAGCATACTAAGGACAGACATAAACTGCCTTTTCAATCCAAAGAAAAGCTGCATGATTCTCTTTAATTCGACATCAAACCTAGATCAGTAGCTGATGCTAAGGGGCAAATCACAGTAGCTTGAGTTTAACTCAGAGCTAAAGGGGTGAGACAGCAGCTTCAGGATGGACCTGGCTTGTATTCACCAGCTCACAACAAAGGTGTGGTGAGCTTCTATCTACATGGACTAGAGCATCTAAGGAATGTGCTCATGCTAGGGCAGAATTAGTCACCACTTCCTCTCCAGAGAATTTTCCTCCTGCCAGGATCTCTCCAAGTAAAAGCAAGTCTGACAATTAATGCAGGTAACAGCACCTGACAGCAGCTGTGCAGATATGCCACCAAAAGGATACAAGTACTACGAGGGATCGAACAGACATTTTCACTCTGTTCCCAAATAAAGAACAGGAGAAAGAACTGGGTGTGTGCATGTGTGAGTATGAAATAGAAACTAAATCTATCTAAATTAAAGATAATTATAAGGAGATTGGTTCAAGGTCACCTATGGCAGGCAACATCACAATTACCGTAATAACTTCAGATAAAAAGATTAGACAGGTACAAACAGCTGCAAACCTAGAGAGTACTGCTGCCACATACAGAACTCTACTTTCTAGCTCCACTTACATGTTTTTCTTTGAAAATACTTTTATTCATTAGAAATATTTCCTTCCTTCAATCTCTTTTTTCTTATGTATTTTTCTACCTATTAACAGCTCAACTGCCTATATATATTAAAAATTAATGTATCATGTCATAAAAGGCAAACATGATCAGAAGAAAAAAAGCAAACTCACACCACAACATAGCATACATTTGCTTCTTTTGGGCTATACAAATCTGTTGTTTAACTGGTCTTCAGTTGATCACAGAGATTTACAGTTTATAACAACACAAATTCATATCAATTTAAATTTCACTGCATAATGTCACTATCTTGAATTTCTACATCTTTCTTTTATGTTGCAAGTTGCTTTAATTATGGCAGTTCAATTTTCTGAAAGCGACAACAGAAATATCTGAAAATTAAAAGCTGAAGTTGCCGAAACAAATATAAGATGGTGGGATATCTGAATCTCAGCAAAAATCTTATTGATGAAAATGGGTCTCTGTCAGGCTATCTGATGTAATATCCAATTTCTTTTTAGCAAAAAACCACCCTATTCTACTTTAACTACGAATCAAAGAACAACCAAGTTAAATGCTTATGAGCAAGTACAGAATGTGGAACTATCTTCAAAGACTAAAGTTATTGTGATATTATACATACAGACAACTATTATGCTCTGCTACCTACATTTTAGGTATTTATCCACTTAATACACAGTGGAAAATCCACAGTTATGCAGCCTTATTATCTTAATTTCCTGCTTTCCATAGAAATGGCTTGATGCGTACTACTGCATAAGCAAGCCTCCTACAAATTCAAAAAAACCATTAAAAAGTCACTTTCAATTTTCTTGTTTTTCTCACCTGGCATTATTAATCTAGAGAGCAGACGCAGGACCAGTGCATTTATTTGTAAATACACTGGCATTAATCTTTGCAAACATAACTACACCAGCACAACTTAACCACTGTGAACAAAGCAGAAGTCAGCACTTATTCTCAAAGATTTGGAGACCCTCAGCATATCAACTTTCTTTACATTTTCCCCCTATCACTCAGCACTTTTTTTGTCTGATAGGGAAGCCAGGTGGCTAAAGAAGTTGTCGTGTCAGCTTTATCTTTAATCTCTGCACTCAGATTTGTGAATGTAACACAAAAGGTGTAAGGCAATGTTTGTCACTTCAATGTAAGAAATACACTTACCTTTAGAGTATCATCTTCCTGTATATTAGAGACTACAAAAGGATAATAAATACATATATCAATGTTTGGCCTATACATAATAATGATGTTTAGTTTGCACAGCTACTACTGTATGAAAAAGGTCTGTACTAATAGATGTTGCTTCCCTCTACTACTTTAATGACACCATTGTTTGGTCACTAACACTGAACTCATCCAGCAGTCCTCTACATGGAGAGGGGAGCCAAGGCTGAAGCAATTTTGGCCGGTCCCAATTTCCTCTGAAGGTGAAGGGGACTGCCCTGCACGTCAGAGAGACAGCACAGACAAAAGATCAATTTGTACAAACCCAAGTTTAATCTGGAAGATGATTAACAAACAAATAGAACTAACTACCAAACGAAGTGGACACTTATCCCTCTCAGTCTCTTCAAATGAAGACAAGCTTTCCAGCAGATCCACTTCTGCATGTTACCTGCCTCCACTGAGGGAAATGAGTGACATTTACATTCCCCGCATAGGAGATCAAATGAAACACTTAAGTGATCTCTTCTGATCTCTACTAGTATGAACCTCTATCACCCTCGTAAACCTAGGTACAATTTTTCTCTAAGTTTAGCACAAAAAGAAACACAAATTTGTGCAAAAACAAAATTTTTGAGTCTTTCCTTCAGTTTTCCTGGAAAAATTGATGGAGAAATACTTCTTGTCTGCACCTCATTACTGCTCCACTTCTACCCTCTTTGCTCTTTTAATTTCAGGATTGCACCTAAATTATAATTAATAACCTTCAAATTATTTAGACTAGCAAGATCTGGTTACATAAGGAGTAAGATAGCCATTCCAACAAAAACAGATCAAGTCAAGGAACAAAGCTGTACATCTTTTATCTAGGAACTTCAGAGTTAGGAAACAGGACTGCAGATTTCAGGTGCTTCTGTCTTCACTACTGCTGAAAATAATTAGAGGGATTTTAAGTGTGCCTGTATACATTATATATGCATGGTTTTTATCAGCATGCATTTGGGTTATTCCCTCAGAAATCCCTCTCTCTTGTCCACAGAAAATCTGATTCAGGTTTCAGAGTTTTTACTGGGAAAAGGAAAAGAATATACGAAATACATTTTAGCCTTTATATATTACAGATTTTGTGACAGAAGCAGCATCTTTCTTCTGTTTAAAATGTTTCCGTTCACTTATATTTTACTTCTGAGCTTGTTTTGGATATTCTTCATCTGTGACATTGCCATTGATTTATTCTGGTCAGAAATCATAGGATTTATTTCTGTTGAGCAAACTAGTGGGCTTTCTGAATGGATGATCATCAACTTCTATTTCTTTTTTTTTAACTTTTTTTTTTTAGGGAGGCCAACAACTATTGGTTTTCCCAATGAACTGCACTCTGGGAAGTTCATTACACACTTAGTCTTCAAGACCACCAGAAGTCATTCTGGTTCTGTGTCATGCTCTCAATGACATACACAGTATTTAAGTGCTGTCTATAATGAACAGGTGAACCAAATTCAGCTGAACATCGTTATCTAATTTTTCAAACCTAGAACATTATGTCCCATCTCATTTTTATAAGACTTATTTCAAACTTTTTCCAAGCAGGTCCTGGGTACAAAGCTGATGTTTTTCTTTGTTTTTTCTTTCCATAGCTCTCTAAGCCACCCCCAGAACTCATCAGATAGAACGACATCAGTCATTGTTGAGCTTTACAACAGTCATATTGATTGGTATCTCCTAAGGGCACATTGTCATCATTTCACCACTGATGGGTTTATGGGCAGACACACACTTTGACATTCCCCTTAGATATGATAAATGCAATCTTCATTTTCTCAGATCTTGTGCAATTCACCACAAATCCAGTGATCACCACAGAATGACCCTTTCTATTCCACTGAAGCTGTGAAACCCAAAGATATAAATATCTTCCTAATTCATACATATGTCATATATTCCATAGTCCTATTTTTCATTAGATTGGGGTGATTCAGCTCATTATTTCCATGATGAAAATATCAACTGGTGTATTCCTTTTGAATAATGCTGTACAGCATCACTTTGAATAAAACATTGACAGGTTTCTCCCCCACTATAATCTATCTCATTTTTAAATACCAGAGGGCATTCCTGACATGTGCCACATGTGAATCATTTTGGTTGTGGACTGCCACAATCATTATTATTATAACAAACTGAAGCCAGTTGGTGGTTGTTACTAGCTGAAGTTTTACTTGGGAATTTTACTCTAGTAAAAACATTTTTTAAACTAGACATAACAGGCTAGAAAATACTTCTTCCTATGCTTAACATAGGAAAAACCACTAATCAGAATTTACTAAGCAATATGCTTCATGCATCTTTTGCCAGTATTCTCAAAACAAGTAAAAATTGGTCATTTCAAGAATAAAGCAGCCAAGTCAGCCACACATGAACTTCAAAGAGCAACCTGCACAAATTCCATGCCCTAACATTGCTCCTATGACAGATCTACAAAGAGTTTAGAGATTATGGCAAGATTTAGCCTATGGTACAAAATTCTAGGTGCACTATTTGGGGAAAATATAATAAAATCTCCATAAAGGTTTGAACATTTTAAATGCTAAGTAACTGCTTGTGATGAAAACAGAGATGCTTGCCACTGCCCTACTGAATTATAAACTGTTCTTAGTTTTGTGTCTTAAATATACAATTAAAAGCTTTCCTTCTCTCATTTCAGATAAGAAAACTGCAATCCTTCTTTGGAAATTAACTTTCTATCTAGGTCCTGGAAATATTTTTTTTTTAATTATTATTTTTGAACCAGAAGCCATTTAATTATTAAATGTGGCTTACATTTGCATCTCTGGAAATACTTTTTTAAAATTTTCTCTTCTTCTACCATTTCATTTCAGTCCATTACCAGGGATGTGAGCAGGTTGCTGACTATGCTGATAGGCAGGGAGCAGGGAGAAGTCCTCACTCCACATTTCATTCAGATAATAGAAACCTGCAAGCTGCTCAGTGTGACAGATGAGCTCTGTGAGCTAAGCAACTTGTTCCGCCTGTCAGGCTGCAAGAGCCCACAGCAGCAAGATACAATTGTGATGACACCACTATTGCAAAACTGGGTCAAACATACGGTCACTTTAAAACAGAATGTCACCCATTCTTTCTACTTGAGGAATTTGATTCAGTGACACTAAAAGCTGTTAGATACTACTAGCTTTATATCCAGGTTCAAAACGAAACTGTTTCTTTGACAATATTTGAAGGATCTTCTTGCGGGCCCTACTTTGCCACTAAGGTTCATAGGAATCACAAACTGCCAAATAATGTCACTATTGCCCAGAGCGAGCCGGTGCTTTATGAGGACAACACTCTCCATGTTGCACCAGGGGAGCTGGGCCTTTGGACTAATATCACCACTGTGGCCTTTGTGGATTAAATGCATTAAAATCATCACAAAATTTTAAATAAAACTATACAGATATACAATAAACAATAAATAGATAAATGATACAATTTTTTAAATTGCAGAAATAAAAATAAAAGATACCAGAACTCCTGCCTACACCTATTATTTTCTTTAGAGCATCATCTCATGCAAAAATTATTTTTTTATTTTTAGTGGAATAAAATAATTATTAAATGAATGTTAGTAAAAATGTAAAGCTAAATGAAAAGTAGTATTTAATAAACTGTTCCAATTATTTCCCTCAGTCTTGGAAGATTTACTTGCATCATACTGTGATGCTGAAATATCCCATGCTATATTACAAGCATGTACTGTTCAAAGATTAAATAACTGTGGTATACAGATCACACCACATGCAGGTTCTAGATAAGATTTGGAAAAGCAGATAGTGAGATGAAGATAGTTCTGGCCATACTCTGATATTTGATGATCAAAATCTTGCATGTATTAAATGATGTGTAAACCTCTCTTTTTTAACAAAATTACACTATGTGTATGTTTCAGCATGGATAACTTTAGTCCAAAAGTACTAGAACTGTAGAAGGAAACAGTAAAGGTCTGAGATCCAAAAGTAATTTCCTTCTCAATATTTACCAGTTTGTGTTCACAGTCTGAGTCAAGCTCAAATCATGGAGTCAGGTCAAGTAAAAATTCCCAGCCTATTAGATTCCACAGTTTAATTCAGGTATTTCAATACAGCATAATGAAGACATTTTCTATATTTCAGGGTTTGATGTATGTATTTTTCTGGTTTATGTTACATACTTGACTTTCTAGTTCAACACAAAAATTTTCAGGAAAAATATTTTCAAGAAAAACTTCTCATGGAGCCATTCTGTTAAGATGATTCATATTTTTGTGCAGTTAAAAACTTATATAATTCTTAAAAATAATTGTTGTTTACTTGCTTTGATTTCTAAATGTCTTTGATCTCATTCATTAATATTCATTAGACTTCTGATGTTGGGCTAATGAGAATCTTACACATTTATGAGAAGCTATTTAAACAATGCTATCAATTTTTTTTCTGACTTATGTTTTTCATCAACACTCACAATACTTAATTCTTTGTATTCTCCACTTTTTTCTTCAAACTTCCTGAAGACATGGTATACATTCTCCAAAACAAAGGGGAACTCAACAAATGCATAACTAATTCAGCCAATTTTGAGCACAGAACCCTAATCAGATAACAAGAGAAACACATAATATATATGGACAGCATGAATAATGCTCAAAGGAAGAATCCAGCCACAACTTTTCAGCCTTGGGAGTTTACAGGCACAAAAGCAGCAGTGCTGTTGCTAGAAGACAAGAGCAGCTACTGATATTTCCCATCCCAGGTACATACACAACATGCAGGAACAGTGAGGCACTTGCGTATTTTGAATTTCAGAAAACATCAGCTCTGTTCAGATTGAGTTTCCACTGTTTGCAGTCCATATCCACAGGAAGCTGAAAGGAAGAGTGGCACAGAATGCTGCCCAGAATCACCTGCATTGCAGACATGGCATAAATGAGAAGCAGCCAAGGGAACTGATGCAATCCACCACAACATGGCAACAAACAGATTCAATACAATATATCAAAATTTATATATTTTTTTTTCATATAAAACTACACCAGTTTGAAACCATCCATTAGAGGAGTCTATCTAGGAATTAATTCCTACACTGCAAGAGAAATAGCCATTATAAGCTTCTTAACGACAATAAAATAAATGTGCAAATGCAGTAAAGTACATAATTATCCAGTGCCCACTACAACATACACACACCCATACACCAAATTTCCATACACAGAAAGCCACTGCTCTGGTCTCAGTATCAAATAATAACAAAAAAGTTCAAGGATGAAGTAATCCAAATCCTAGGATTCCCAGTGCATCTCATAGGATGCTTAATACCGAATACCTCAGAATCTACTACCAACCCCAAACTCTTCAAAAGAGTTTCTTTTGTATATCAAAGTTTAAAAGATCTTCACTGCTACAAATGTATTATTATGTGTAAAGATATGAATATGAATGTGGTTCTGTATTACAACACAGTTCTGAACAAAAATAATAAAGTAACTTTAGAAGCTTTACATAGCATCCTAAGTATTTATATAAGCCAGAATTCTGATTATGTGCAACACCTGCCCTTACATATCATTCCTAAATGTAAGTATTATTAATCTTCCTCTAAAGAACAGTATTTCCACCTTTTCTTCCTTTCTATTCTTCTCTATTCCCCTGCATTCAGATCCTGATACTTGGTCTGTAACTCTGATCCTCAAGCTTACCTCTCAAAAATGTACCATCATAGCATACGTCATACTGGGATTTTATCCCACTTAAGCAAGTCTTCTCAAAACAAGCCATGCATCAGAATTAACATGACATGAGAAGTGTTAATATCACAATACTAGAAGGCATGTTTTTTCCCTGACACCTGGGAAAGTGAAAAACAGGATAACATATTATTTAACAGAAATTTTTTGAAGTAAGTCAAGTATACACAATGCTTGGGGGTTTGGGGTTTTTTTGTTACAAAACATATTCTAATTTCTAATTCAAATATCCTGAAGTTTCCGAATTTGAATTTTTAAAAATTTTTTCTTGAATCACATTGTCAAGGCCTAACACCTCCAGCTTCAGTTGCAGCACTGGGAAGGCTATATCTCACAACAGGTAGAAAACACTAAAGTTAATTAATGGACTAGGATTCAAACAGCAAAACTGATGAAAAAAACAGAAATCTTTCTCATTGGAAACACTTAAGTAAAGAGAAATGACAATGCCTTCTACCAACAATAATGAATCAGTGGAGGAAAGCTTACGAATTACACTAACTAGTAAGAAGCAGACAAGAAAAGTAAGAGCCTCAAAGCAGGAGCGGCATCTTGGCGAAACTCCCACAAGCAAATACAACCAGTCTAGGCCTCACCATCTTCTGTGCCTTTCAAAGGAGGCACCTAGCAGTTCAATGTTTGCCCTATGAAATTAGAGCCTGACACTGTCCAGTAGCGTGCCCTCGGGCAGAGGGGATGCAGCATCCTTCCTGCAGGCGTCCCCGGGAAGGAAGTGCTTTAGCAGGGTAAAATGCGCAAGATGTGCTCGCTGGCTGGCTCCTCGTCAGAGGAGGCACGTCCAGACAAGCCCAATGTGCTGGCTGGCGTCACCCAGGGCAAAGAAGTTGAGAGGGACCTTCTGTGTAAGTTCCATAACATTTATTAACTAGAGAGTCCAGGGACAGAAAAGGGCGGGGACCGGACTTTGCAGGACATTTTGTACTGGGGTAGAATGGGGTGGAGAAAAGGCGAACAACCAATAGGGTACAATCGAAGGGGAGGATACAACTTAACATCAACCTATAGGGAGAACAGGGAGGCAGGAGTTACAACTAGGAGCTAATAGTGAACCAAAGAGAACAGAACTCTCTGGACCAGGGGAATGCAGCTTGGACTCAGGTACCACCCAGTGGGATGTGGCTTATACCTCGGTGCCACCCTCCGACTCACTATCCTTGGGTGGGGAAATCCACCCACTGGATGGTGAGGGCTTGATGGACATTTCATTGCCACAGCCCAGAAGTGGGCTGGGTCACCGCAACAAGAGCCAACCACTCTGGGCAAGCACCCAATTTACTAAAGCAATTTTTTACCAATCTATTGCTGCTAATGGCCAAGCTTGGTTACATCCACACGGACTGAAGCAACTGCAGGTTAAATACACACTGAACCAATCTTGGGCAAGATAGACGAGTGCTCTGCTTACAAAGACATCTATTACTTACTACTGACAGCACCACAACTGCCCACATGAGATTTATATCCTTTCTGTACATAAAAAGAGACTCAGAACANAGAACAGGGAGGCAGGAGTTACAACTAGGAGCTAATAGTGAACCAAAGAGAACAGAACTCTCTGGACCAGGGGAATGCAGCTTGGACTCAGGTACCACCCAGTGGGATGTGGCTTATACCTCGGTGCCACCCTCCGACTCACTATCCTTGGGTGGGGAAATCCACCCACTGGATGGTGAGGGCTTGATGGACATTTCATTGCCACAGCCCAGAAGTGGGCTGGGTCACCGCAACAAGAGCCAACCACTCTGGGCAAGCACCCAATTTACTAAAGCAATTTTTTACCAATCTATTGCTGCTAATGGCCAAGCTTGGTTACATCCACACGGACTGAAGCAACTGCAGGTTAAATACACACTGAACCAATCTTGGGCAAGATAGACGAGTGCTCTGCTTACAAAGACATCTATTACTTACTACTGACAGCACCACAACTGCCCACATGAGATTTATATCCTTCTGTACATAAAAAGAGACTCAGAACAATTTTCTTAACCTCTCATATAACTGCAAAATTTGCCCATCTTTCCAGTAAAATGTGCACTAAAACACAGAGTTTTGTCAAGTTTTAGTACTATTTCATTCAATCAGCATGTTTGGCTTCTTTCAGATTCCATCTCCTTAAGTCAGAAAACAAAACGTCAGAATGATCTTGACAGTTTTGGTTTTGGTTAAACCAAAAAATCTGTTTTGGTTAAACAGCTCAAGACTTTCCAAGTGAATGTGAACTTTGAAAGAGATACTCATTTCTTAGTGAAAATCATTATTATTGGTTTTAAAATGTCTTCATTCCTACAAGTATCATTAAAAAAAATGTTTTGTGTCAAACAATCACAAATATCTCAACCTTTCTAGAGACAGAACAGGAATGCAAGGGGGCTTATATAACAAGTCTTTTTTTAGGACAAAAATTAGGCTTTTACAATGCCGTTTCTTTCGTATTTAATAGAAGCCCACTTCTTTACTAATTGTCACTGGTTCTGTGACTGAAAACTGTAATTAGTTATGCTTCATGACACACACATGAATCCTTTTGTGGTTATATTTTTCAATCTGAACATTAATGGCTGGACCATTATAAATTCTACAGGAATTGCATCACCATGCCTATTTTATTAAAACATTTGTGGCAAGAGACAGTTAAACGCTGTGTATCCTTTAAATGTATTATTCTAGTTGGGAAAATTAACGTTAGTCTACCAGAGGAATTAGAGAAGCCAAGAAACCAAAAACCAAATAAGACTAGTATTTAATTTGTACAAACAGTACTAACTTTTTAGGATCATGTAAAATCTGAAAAAAATAAAATGCATTACTAATACTGTCTTATTTTCAAATAGACCTCATACTTACAAACAAGTTTCACTATAAAAATAAAACTGACAGCAAAACAAAACCAACAAAGGAAAACAATTTTTATTAGTTCAAATGAAACCAACCAGAGCTACCAGCAGTAAAAACCTAACTTCTTTCAGATTCCAAAATGAATCTCCTCTCCTGGCCTTTATAGAGCTCAAGATGCATATGTACACAGAATAAACAAAATAATTTGAAAGCAAATTTACTGAGTGCACCTGACCTTTGAAACAGCACAGATAATTTTAATAGGATTTGCACAATGTTAGTCTGTCTCAGGTTCCTTGTAGTAACACACAGAAGACAAAACTACTTAAGGAAAAAAAGACAACATTTTACCAAAATAAAACAAACTTTAAATAATTTTTTAAATACCCCTAAGAGTCTCAGATTCAGAAAAGATTCCTCTGAAATTCTACTCCCTCAATAACCAGCTAAGGTGAACAATTCAGCTCTAGAGAAAAAAGCCCTTTCTGCCAGTTATGCACATTTCTGTCTCAGTTAAGTTGAAGAGCTGACACCTAAAAGAAAAAAAAAACACATAATTTACACAAACATTTTAAAAATCAGGTTTTGTAGGAGTGGCCTGTAGTTGCTTCCTTGATCACCTGGCATGCAGTGGCTCCTTAAAGCTTCTCGGTTACACTGATTATCTTAGACTTTTCAGAGATAATGACTAAAAAATATCAAGATCTGCAGCCTAAATAACATGACAAGCAGTGCTGACTACTAAAAAATCTTTAGTTACAAAGAGCAGAAGTTCTCAGAAGTACACACAAATGAGCCTTAGCTAACTAGATGACAGCACCTTCCTTTGTGGAAGGACAGATGTTACATCAGGAGCTAAACAGCATTTATAGCCACCAAAGCTGACCATTGCTTGTAATGCTTGGAAAAAACAAGGAAAGAAACCCTACACTTTATACAAGCTCCAAAGCAGGTCACTGCAAGGGGTTCTATTACTTGTGCCTGCTGAAATGAGAGTAATTAGCATGGGGAGCTGAAAGCCCTGTTTAGGTTCACAATGCTCAACCTCCATCAAATTAGACCTTCCATGCCAACAGCAACAAGAGGGTTCTGCCCAAGCTGGAAAAGACAGCGTGAGAGTAAAATATGTCTAAACAAGACACTTAAAAAGCTGAAGTTTGGCTTTGGTACTTTTGAGAAAAAATAACTGTAAGCAGGACAAAGATTCTCATTAATTACTTGCCCAGCTGAGAGATGCAATAGGACAACAGAGCTTTGTCAAATAATGCACTTTATCTAACAGCACCAGTCCAAATTACTCCTGGCCTAGTTGCTTTTAAAGCTTCACTTCTTAGTATTTACAGAGAGATCTTCAGTTTAATAAACCACTTAGATAATAGAACAGCTGGAAAGGAAATGTAAAGGAAATACTATTAACTACATGAATTTGTAAGTATTCATGGCTCACAAATGAATTTTCTATATTGGCTGTTTCCTTGTAAAACCAGCAGTACTCTTGTAATTCTTATGAGCAGCAAGGTGAGTCAAATGTGTTTCTAAAGAATTTGGCCCCCTTATCAACACTCAGATCATTGTGAGCAAACCCTGTACTATTTGATGTAGCCTCTGAGACAATAAGCAAGAGAACAGCTTTCTGAAAACCAGCTTTGCTGAGAGCTAACACATGTTGAAGTGGGATCACAAACAGAGCTTTCCAGAACAGCATTCCATTTGTGTGTCACTGATTCATTCTCTGAAACTGCTGCAGGCCAGCCACCCCTTTCAGATTATGGCAGTAATCACATTCTTCTGACACTTTATTTTGGTCTTTTTCTCTCCCCTTTGCTAACAGAGAATTTTACAGCTTGTCTTTTGCAACAGCTATCTGATAGCCTCATCTTCTCCTATTAAGGATTTTAATTTATTCAGCTCATCTGGAAGGTTGAGAAGGGAGCTGATCACTGTGTACAGACACTTGCACAGTCTGTCAGCCTGAAGCATTCTGACCTTGCAAACAGAATCACAGAGACCATGGCACCTGGAAATAAATCACACTGAGTGCAATGAGTGGTTCCTTACAATACTGGCAAATACTATTGATAATTGCATCATTCAGTCTCAACACACAACACAGAACCTGTTACAATGCGAGTGTTGTAATAACTATAAAACATTTAAGAAATAAAGTAGAATGATTTTATCTTTTCTAATGCTGCCTTCATATTCTTATTTTTAATATACAAATGCTCATACACGACCAAAAACTAACATTACACTAGAAAATAAGGAAAAAAATGCCAAATGAAATAGAACTTTTAGTTTCATATTTTCCTTTCAAATTTTAAAGCAATTTTCTTTATCTTTAGGCAAACAAAAACCTTTAAAAAAACTTGTTTTCCTGAGAAAGCAACTTTCATTGATTTGACTATTCCTATCAAAATAGCTATGCTAAAAGGCACTGTTTTGTCTAACCTTCAAGTAACTCAAATTGTATCCTGAGTAAGATTCTTTGCAGTGTTTTGTTTCAATATCCAACCACCTTTAAATATTTCCTGATTTAAATCCTACCCCCAGTATCCTCTCATATAACTTCAAACACTAATCCTGATTTTTGTAACAAAGTTGCAGACAAGTAACTAGTCACCACCCCACAACTGTTTACTATCCCACACTGGACAGACACATTGCTGAAGTCAGACTTCCCCAGAATACTCTTCATATTTTTTCTTTTCCAATTCAGTCCTTAGTAGGACAACTCATGAAAAATACATTTATAAAAACTTCTTATCTATAAAATACAAATATTTCATTACCAATATTTCACTCTAGTTTTTAATATGCAAATAACCAATCTTACACCAGTCTGTAATGATAACTGAACAAAACACTTTAGTTGACAATAATTTGCAGCAACACACAAACAGGCACAGTAGTTTGACAATCAACACTTCCCCGAACAATAACATCATTGCAGTTTAAATCCAACTCCTATAAAGGCTTGCAGACCAATGCAAGCTGAAGTCCAGGGTCATAAAATTTTCTAGAGAAATATTAGGTACACCATTAGGTTTTCATTCAAGCTCTATTTGTTCTGTTTGTCAGCATTTTGGTTTTTCTATAACTATTCTTAAACAAAGACTACCCATTTTCTTCAGCAAAACATTTGCCCAAATCAAAAATAAGACTTAGAGACTCATAAACCTCAGATTTAGGCAAGCTCCCTTCTGTCCTTCCCCCTCCCCCCCCTTTCTAATATTGAATGTTTTAAAGACAAATTTCACCTGAAAATTTCTCTGCAATGAACCAAATTCTGCTCTTCTGAAATAGGATTCATCACAACCATATAATTCTTAAATATTTAATAATACAACATGCACTAAAAGGAGACTGAAAGCCTGAAGTCATTGGGGCATGTCCCAGCACAAGAAATAAAAAGGAGATATACATTTCTCTGCAAGTGTAATTTCAAAGTCCTTTCACAGAAGGATCTAAAGACTCTCAGCTTGGTTGCTCTGCTACCGTATATTAAATAACCAACTAATGAAGCTATTGGTTTTGATTCATGGAAATGCCAAAAGATCGTGGATTAATGATATCTCCTTTTTTTTTTTTTTTTTTAAGGGGAGTATCAGGAAGGTAGCAAAAGTGAGTTAAAGCATCAAAATGGGAAAAATAGTGACAACAGAAAACAACAAAATCAAGCATCTTTTCATTTTAGTGACCATTTAGAAAAATATTACTGCATTAATGCTATTTAAAAGTTATTTCAAAATCCAAAGTCCCTATGAAATACCTTACTTCCTACCTGTTTAGGGAATCATTATACTCTTTTTATTAACAGAACACTGATGCTCCTTTCTAATGCCAGCTAAATGCGAATTTGAGCCTCATGTGTTACTTACTGCTTTCTAAAAGGCCTTCATTATCTCTTAGCTCTCAGTTAAGACTCATGCACAAATCCAGCAAAACAGTTTAGAAAGTACTTAATTTTCAGTATGTGCATAATAACACTGAAAAGGATAAATAATATGTATACCTAGTACCAAGCATCAGCACTATGCCAATTTAAAGCCTTATTCTTTAACATTTCAGAAATAACTTTGAAAATAAATGACATATATAAAGTATTCCAACAAGTCAGTATGCAATGACTTCTGAACAACAAAACACCTGCCAAGGCCAATACCTACCAGATACATCAGATTTTTAGTGACTTTAGACATTGCTAAATCACTGCAAACATTAATGCTAAAAAGCCTTTACATTCAGAAGAATTGATATAAATGTTTTTTGGCTATTCATGCATCAAGACAGCATTATTTTGACAAAGTAACAGACATCACTGCAGTGCCAATATGGAAATTCTATACTTTGGAGTATCTAGAAATGTGAAGCAGAAAAATGCAGCTGTTGTTACATGTTACAATGCAAATCTGGTGAGCTATACTGGGAATATTCAGTATTGCAGTGCAAACTGATGAAAGGAGAAGCACACAGTCTGAATAAAATAAAAAGGTTTATTTACATCTCACAATTACAACATTTTCTTTAGTATTGTCCGAAGATTAAAACTAGCTTTTTTTCCTAAGACCTCTTTATAATTTTTCGAGTTTTCTACTAGAATAGCCATACCACTTCCAAAAGGAGTAGGCCTTTAGAAGCACTCAATAAATTTGAAAAATTCTACGCTGTGACCGTAACAATCTGCAGGGAACTATGCAAACATCTGCTCCCCTCTGCGGGTATCCTCAGCCTTCCCACCCTGACACATCTCCCTCAGGGATTACAGTCTTGGGAACCTCCACATAGGGGCCTTTTATAGCTTGGGATTCCCCCTCACAATCGAAGCACTGGTGGAGGAGAGCTCTTTCAACAACCTTCCAATCTGTTCCTTGTAGGAAGACAGCAGACTGTCTTGAAATTTCAGGGAAGGGAGGAGGAAATAGTCTTAATTAAGGGCTTCTGCAGAAACTCTTTCAACAGCTGAGTCATTTAGACAACAAGTGAAATCTAACTGCACAGTCCCAAATAACTCTGCATGGACACAGAGGATGCTGGGTTAGTGATAAACAGGGCCAGATCCAGCCATTTCCAACGGGAATGTAAGTCATTTTTACCAGTAAAGCTTTCTAAAGGCTGATTATGAAACTGCTTTTCTCATACAACACAATTTTATCCTTAGTTTGTGTGCACATTATTATGTGGAGAGGTACCTCCTTCACTACAAAAACACACAAATGTGAAAGGCTTCAAATTCTGACATCGACTTGAGCATGGATACTCAGAATTATCCTGTAGCTTTAAGGACAATCATATTTCCCGCCCTGGTTCCCAAAGGAACCCAGCAAGTATTTTATCAGCAGATAAAACAAACTAAGATTTGGTTAGGCCTTTAAAATAAAAAAAATAAATAAAAACCAAACAAGCAAACAAAAAACCACAATTACATATGCATTTGAGCACTGCACTCAGAAAACACAAGTTATAAACTACAAGGATGCACAAGGAACACATTGCACCAAACATATCTAAGAGTATTATTTGATAAATTACTGGTGGAGTAGAGAAAGACAAGAAGAATGAACGTAACTTATTAAGACTTTCTTTAAAGCATCCATCTCCCCCTAGAGCTCACGGAAATAACAAAGCAACAAAGCCATGTAGCCCTGTAAGAATAACTTAAATCTGAAAAAAAAATCTACAGGAAGACAAAAAAGACATTTGAGATATTATTTTAATAAGGAGAAAATATGGATGATACTGGTCAACTTATATTGATGAACAAAATAAGACATTGCCTACACAGTACCAAAATATTTGAAAGTAATAAATTTGCATTTTTTAATCATTCTCCTATTAGGATCTGAGCTACAGAAGTCAACAACGTTTTTCTTGGAGACTTAATATATCAACATTTGGCCCTCATGGCCAATTTGTCTGAAGCTGTTTATTTACACACTAAAGACATTCTATACACAAATCAGCTGACGAAGTTGGAAAGTGACAATATTTTTAACCTTTGCAGAAATAGGCAAAATTATAAATATATGAAATAATATAAATAAATGTAATGGACATAATTGAAGCTGCAGCTACTGGAGAAGAAAGAATAACTGACATGTATAAAACTGAGTAATTCAATTTACTGCAAACTCACAAAAGGATTCATGTGACAAATGACAAAACAAGTATGAGAGGATTATATATTGTAACTATAAAAAGGCAAATCCTGTAAAGTACATAAACAGTTGTAATATGCAAGACAAGTTTATAATCCCATGTTCAACGTTAAGTTATATGAGTTGACCCATTGTTTCCAATAGCATCTCTGTATCCTTCAATTTTCCCAGCACGTAAAAATATTAACTTGGTCACTACCAAAGTCAGTGGAAACTGCAAACATACAGTTCAGAGGCTGTCAAACTAAAATATTTTACTATCAGTACAGGCTTTGTGTAACACACTATTCTCGTTGCATTCTGAGGCATAAACCATAACAAAGAAAACAAAATTATAAGAAGCTGAATAAAACCATCTGAAAAATGGATTCAAATAAAATAAATGTTTAATAAATAATTGAATGAAAACAAGTAGGCTCTACAGCTTTCACATATTGCTGCCTTAATTCTTCTAAGTTTTCTCAATATTACAATACCAATTAAATTAGCATTATTATAACAGCATATTTTGAGAAGATTGAATTAGAACTTCATCAGAAGTGCTATACTTGGAAATGTAACAGCTCCCATCGAATGAAACTAGCAACATCTCTGCCCAAATGTCTCACAGGGGAAAAAAATAAACAAGCTGAAAGAAATAAACTAAAGGTTTCATAGGAAGTGGTGGAATTGACAAGCAAACTAAACTCAGCTTTTGCCAGCACTGCCTAACACAGGAAAAAAAGCAGTGTGTGTGTAGAATTTTTCAGCACACAGAATGTAACTTTTAAAGATAGCAACAGTACCCTTTTTTAAAGATACTAAAGATACTGTACTTTTAGAAAAGATAGTAACAGTATCATTCAAAGATTTAACACTACTCAGAATGTCTAAAAGTGCATTTGAAGGGAAATGTGAAAGCAGGTTATGTAATCAGGGGGCCTGCTATTTATCGGAGATAAGATACATCTTGTCCTAAAGAAAAAGGCAAAATATTTATTGCCATTTTTCCATTAGATATTTCAGTGATTCAATTTAAAATTAAGATCTTAGTACATGGTCTGGAATGTGTTACTTGAATCACCAACATCCAACATTCAAAAATTAAATACTTAAAAAACTGCTTATAGGTAACATATTGTGCAATTATTCTTTGAACTGAACTTTGTATTTTCCTCTCTTTAAAACTGTTAAATAATTTAAGATCTTTAATTACACTATACCCCACAAAAACAGTTTAAACCTAAAATATTTTTTTGTCTCAAAAGCAACTTTCAGCTGAAAATCCCTGAGCTCACATTTTAGGTTGCAGCCTAGAACCAAGAACAAGAGGACTATTTTGGGGAGGAGGGAGGGAGTAGAGCTTTTTGTTGTTCTTCATCTTGATTTCATTAATTTCTTAAATGAGTTACTAGGAATCTGCATTATGAATCTATTCCTTGGACACAGGGTATCCTTGGAAAAACATAGCTACCTTTGCCCTGTATATGGTATTGTCACCCAGCCTACCCACGTTCAGCTAACTTAGGAACTGATATAAAAGAACTTGATCCATCACTTCGACAAAGCGCGTAAGGCATCTAAAATGGCTTGAAGCGGCACTGCCTAACACAGGAATTTAAACTTAAGCGATTGCTCAGAGTCTTGGTGATCCAAGCATGGGTTGGTTGTTGCAATGACTGCCTTGCGTTTTGCTGGAGCGTGGGAACTAATAGATCTGCTGTAACACACCGTATTTCTGCCACTCACCGAGGGGCCACAGCAGCGCTCACGAGGGGCAAATAAAACACTTTTCATAGAGCGAAACGATCCCACGAGGGTATTTCAATACCGGAGGGGAGGGACAGGAGGATGATAGGGCACTGAGGACGCGGAGAGCTCGGGGACGGCACCGTCTCAGGGAGCGGGGGCAGCGCTGCCCGAGGGCTCTCCCTCAGCGCCCGCCGCCCGCTCCTTCCGCTGGAACGATCCGCAGTGGGGACAGGGAAGGAGGGTGATATTAACACAAAATGGAGACTTACAGTCCTGCTGTGACACGCGTGCGCGGCCCCGCCTGTGGCAGCGCAGGGTCGGAAGGCGGGGTCGCCGCTCTATCAAGGGCCTGCCGGGACGGTAGCTGACGGGCTGTGGCTGGTTTTCCCACTTATGGCGGGCGCAGGAGGATCGTGAGGGGAGCGGCTCCTTGGCCGCGGTGGCCGCCCCTCAGGTGCCAGCCCCCCCGGAGAAAAGGGACACTTGGGGAGTGCAGGAGCACCGTGCCCAGGGCCAGCCGTGCCCGAGGTGAGCCCGCAGGGAAAAGTCATAAATTGTGTTGACACTTCCCATGGCAATACGAGTAGCTCACACCATTACAAGTAGGGAGGTAATGTCACAGTGTGTGCTGTGCTTGTGCAGCTGCGCCGGGTATCTGGTTTGGACCCCACTGGAGATAAGAATTGCAAGGCTACCGTCCATTTTACTCTCATGTTGCCTTACTTTTTAGTTCTGTGTAGCAGCATAGAGACTCTTATCACTCTGTGCCTTAGTGCAGGCAGTGATGTCCCTGCTGAGTTCCCTGGCACAAACATGGATGTTTGAGCTCCTTCAGCTCAGTCACTGGAGTCACACAGGGCTCTCTGTAGCAGCAGCTTTTTCCAGAGCACCACATCCAGCACCATCATCAGCTTCTGCAATTAAGTATTTCTCCTTCCACCCTTTTCCTAAAGGAAAAAAGCATGGTTATGCCTTGCTCTCGTTCAGTTGGACTCAGCTTTTTTTTTTGGTAAAGACAAGGTCTTAGAGCAGAAAGTCAGGTTTCCAATGGGTCTTTGGTTTGTAGAGAGTTCATTTTCAGTTTGATACCCAAGAAAGCTCTCTTACACTGCTACTTTTATGTATATCCACTGTGGGGTATGAAGTTGCTGAACATTACTGTTATTCCAGGGCTTCAAGCAATCAGAGATGCTGGGCTCAAGCCCAAACCTTGAACTTTATTTTACGTACTTTACAGGTTTGATATATTCGCTGGAGCCAGTACCACGAAGAAATAATGCAAGACACTCTTACTGCTATATTCATGAACGCTGCCACAAATAACGACCAATACTCCAGTTATCATAGTTTATCCTGGAAACTCATATTGAAGACATTGTTGTCACCAACCCATGAATGTGGTATGAAGTGTCATTATTACTTAAAGCCAGTAAAACATCAAGACTGCCTTTTGATGCCACTGCTGTGCATAATGTCTCAGTATCTGTACTTCCATACAACAAAGTCCCTTGTCTAATCCCCAAAAATCACTCTGTGCTGAAGTGACAGGATCAATTCCCCTGCTGTTACACATTTTGTTAGCCCTTTGTGACACTGTACAGCAACAGGTCCCTTGAGACATTTGTCTGCAAAGCTACCCCAGATATGTCCCTTTTAAAGTGTGTACACCTGTCTTCTAGGATTATGCAATTGAGAATCCAGTAGTGGCTGCTCCTCCTATATGCACTTGATCCTGAGTAACATCCTGACCACTCATTTTGTTTACAAAAGCAAACACAGTGGGAGCAATTCCCTTATCTAGTACAAGTGAAGAATTTTGCCATCACTGGGGCACTTTCTTTGTTAATGATCATACTTTTCCCTTTCTGACATGCTTTACTGTCATTAACTGTTAAGGAGATCATATAATTAGTAAAAGCAAAGACCATCAGACTTGTATATGGACAATTTTGCTGCCATTTGCAGATGCAATTCCAAATCAAGGGACACTGTGTGAAATGATGTGCCCATCACACTCTGATGAAAATACACTCGTATCCTTTTATGTGAGTTGTCCCATGTTGACTCATATTTTTAAATAGGATTCAAAAACATTTCCTCTTTTAAGGTCAGCAAGAAATGATAAAAATTTAAGACAGTTTTATTGTCCCAAACACACACTCATGATACTGTGAAAACACTGTACTGAAGTATATGCTGAAAAAGCAGACACTTCGGTAAAGCAGTACATCAGAAAATCTGCTTAAATATGTCAGAAAGTTTTAAAACCAACCAAAAAACCCCACTAACAAACAACCCTTAATGTTATTCAACAGTGTTTTAAACAAACTGCAAATTCTAATCTCTTTGAATAGCTCTAGACATAATTCTCCAGTTCTAACTCTGCAGCCTCTTGTCTGTAACCAGAGATTATGTATTACGTAAATACTTGCAACTGCTAAAATACGTGAGAGTCACACAAAGAGGTGGGCTACTGCTTCTTCAGAAGCCTCAGCTTACCAGAAAAACAGCTTTAATATTCTATTACTAACAGAGAAATATAATACATAAGCAGAAGTGAAGTGTGTTTCTAGATAATCTGCTTCTAACATTCAGCTGTGCATGAAATCTCTGGAAGAAAAGCCTGATAGAGATCCCAGGAAAACATTCCTTTAGCTCACTGCTGCTTATTTGTTCGATGGAGCAGTTCACTTTGTTCCTTTATAGCAATCTTCTTTATACTTATGAAGAAAGTATTTTTCTTCCCTCTAATCCTAAGAGGAGCACGAGCCCTTAATATCTGGACTTTGCCAATTTCACAGTTTCATTAAGTCAGGTCCTTATAAAAAGTGTTTAACCTGCAAAATGATACATGAGAATCTATCTTCCTCTGTGATGCATGAGAATCGTATTTCTTTTTCAGTGAATTCTATGGTTTTCAATGTGAAATTATCATGATATTAAATTAAAAGCCTTAGAGCTGTGATGATACATAGCATGTATTTCCAAACAAACGTTTTATTGTCGTTTTCCTCAATATTTGTTGTGTATCCAAGAAGTAGGAACATAGTAGTTCTGAAGAAGTAAAAATGGTATAAGTAAATGAAAATCCTGCAGTTTTTTCCTATAATAAAGTGATTCTTCTCATGGTCTCCTTCTTCTGGGTTGTGCAACTTAAAGTATGTGTTTACTTCTCCTTTTTGTGTGAAATGATATAATTCACAATCCACAAGCTTCTGTGAGATCTTAGTGTGTAGCCATCAGAAAATCACCAAACTATCATAGGATTTTTTTAAGAAGTTTTCGCTCTTTTCTTTCTTTAGTATTCAATTCTAAAGCTATCTTCTGTTGGTTTTATTTAGATGGGATACAGAGATTGTAATGTGTTGGATCAGCACTATTCTAAGGAGGCTGGGCCTTAGGTGTTCATACACAGTTTCACGGCAACTTCTTCATTACTGTGATGCAGGTTTGCTCTCACTAAGTATTTTCTTCAAGCCACAAAGTATTTTCCACTGGTCAACTCACCAACTACTTCTTTAAGACCAACTGGCTGTTCCTTCTAACTTGCTTTTAGTCATTTCTCTTTTCCTCAAAACCAGGAACAGTATTTGTGTTTCTGGCAGAGTAGAAATGATACTGCATCTAACCAAAACAGCCCCTTCTGTGAAGCAAGTCATTAATTCCTCTCTGGTAGCTTGTCACCACCAGATGTCTGCTGAGTTTACACCCTGTGTATTTCCCTTGCCTGCACCCACAAAACATCCACAAATTACTCTGAATTTTCAGTAATAGCACCACATCCTTTTTTGAACCTTCCTCTTCCCTACCTCAGCAGCTGCAGCTTACCACAGAACTGCAGCCTCTCTTTGTGTTAGGTGTTGTACGTCTGTCTGGAATAAAGGACTCTACAAACAACACAAGAGTGTAGGATTGCTTATACTTTAAGAGTAAGGTTCATCACTCAGGGTTTCGGGAAGTGAGTTTTGCACAGAAGGTAATGAGAAATATTCTACATCCAAAACAGGAAAACATTTCCAGATTTATGTCAACAAGTAAAGTACAAAATATTCTGGTTTCCCATAAGAAGCACTAGCAGTGAAACCTACCCCTGCCAATAATGAAGCACATCTGAATGAGGACTCAAAGCTCTATCTAAGCACAAGGAGTGGAGGCACATTTCCCTCCAGAAATCAGCACTCATTGAAAGTGCTCACCAGCAGTAGGTGCAGTTAGCTGTGTCCAATTTACATTTGGAGCACAAGGGACCAGATTTCACAGCACACTTAAAACAGCAAACACAAGATGGGGTTTGTGAACACAGTGCAGAGTTTCTCAGTTCAGTGGGAAACTTTACAAAATGTATGTGCAAGGTATAATCACAGCATTCCACAAATAAAATTTTGAAAGGATAATTGAAACAACACTCATATCTTGGAAAAAGTAGCTGGTTAATTGATGTAGATTCACAGATGTGTCACAGCACACCATACAATTAATAAAATATAAGCACCAATTTTCAAATCAAAACAGCTTGATAATTTGAATTCAAATTTTAAGAACAGCAAAAAACCCCTAAAAAACACCACAAGTCCTTCTTTCATCTGTTTGATTTTTCATGCTCTCTGTGGCCATTGAGACTAGTACAAAACCAGCCAATTTAGTCAGAAAACTTTGCAGCATAGCAAGGAGTTTCATTTGTCACCACATGCAATAGCAACTGTCTCCATCAAGAATGAAGTTAATCAGTACAGACTAAATAAATTAGGTAATTTTTTAGGCTGTTAACATTGTACTTTAGAATGAAGATAAATCTTTGTCTCCTGATGCTGGAAAACTTCTCTTTCAAATAAATCAATTTTGTGGTTTGAAACTAAGAGGTAGTGAAATTCCTTAATGTACTTTTTAGCTAAATATTTTTGGTAACTAAAGATATTCAGTTTACACAAGGGATACAAAGTGTTAAAACCGTAAAAGGCAGAAAAGCAAACAGGTTTAAACATGAAGACTTCAGTATTTACTTTACTCTTATGATCACTGGTCATTATCTGTTTCTAAAAACAGTAAAGATTTTCATTTTGTTTCAGGTCTTATTTTAATTATTTCTGCAGTGCTTGGAAAAAAAGATGGTATATGGTGCCTATTTAACTAAAGGAGCAACAAAAACCTTAAGCAAGAGCATTTTAATATAAAAGTAACTGGATTTTTATCACAAAAATAAAAAAAAAAGCAAGGAAGCTTTCATGTACAACAGAAAACTAATTTAACTTTCACAATCTATTAGGCAACTTTGTGAGGAACCAGAGCAACTAAAACACATATAACAATAATTAAATATAAAAGAAAAGGTTGAGCATCACATATGTTATCTACGTAAGTTATTAAACAATAGATGGGAATATTAATGCAAAGAATATTCATATTGGTATACTATCAAGGGCATACATCAAAGTGAAGTACATTTCTGCAAAATCAAGGGAAAATTGCTTTTGTTTTGGCACTTGGTCTGACATGGCATGTCAAAAGAAATTATAAAATGTTTTCAAGATATACTGAGTATATTAGAAAGTACTGTGCTTCAGTAGGAAGGAAGTAGTGAAAGTTGAAGGACACACACAGCTCTTAAAGCAGCATAGGTAAGCATGGTTACAATCTTTGGTCTTTGTCAAACTAGGCCTAGTCTTACAGACAAGCTCGGGGTGAGAAATATGGTTCATATGGGTTTACAGAACTTACATAAAATTCAGAATTTTTTACATGAAGGGGTTTCATTTTGAGAAGCTTGAAATTATCTTTTCCCTCTGAAGATTTCATAAATTAAGTTGGTTTAGAGCTCTCTTTTACAGAGAAAAAGGGACTAAAGTTCTTTTGTAAGCATCTCACTGGAAGTAACAAAACCAATCACAGGTTTGCTCAAATATATTTTAAATTGGTTGATGAACTAATGTTGAAGGGCTCAGTATAGCTATGGAGTAATTTTTCTAAAATTTCCATGTGTCAGTGACACAATGTCATTTAAGGACCTTTTTTCTAAATCACATAAAACCGATTTAAATCAATTATTCTGTTTAATCAAATTCTGCTAGCCTATCTTAGAGCTTGTCCTTTGAATTCATACATTACCCAAAGGAAATTTACCTTGAGAACAGTATGATAAAGTATTGACAAAAATGTAACTTAGCCCTTGACAGTTCTTGTGCTTGTGAAAAACATTCAGTGGTTGAACCAGCTGTGCCAGCAGCTACTTAAATGCAGTTGCACTCTTGATTAAACCACAGAAAACTGAGAAAGCTGAAGAGTTTCCATACTCCTGATAGCTTAAATGTTTTGTTTTTTCTTTTTTATGCTGTTTTGAGTAGGTAAGGGATATTCTGATATTTTTAGATTTATTTTTGTTTGGTTTCTCTGGAAAATGCTTTTTTCAGGGGGATGAGGGGGTTTAAAACTGACTGTAGGTTTTGTAAACTGTGTCTGCTCATACCTCTGTGAGCATGTATGTGGTCAGGAGGAGGAGCTAAGAAACACAGGAGCAAGTTTTAACTGTTCTGAAATACTCACTCGTAATTTTTATTGCAGCATATTCTGACCTTTTAAGTCATAAGGAACTGATATTATTACTGTACTTTTTTGTAAGGGGGAATCATCAAACTATTGTTCCTCAAGATCATTCAGAACAGTTGCAAGGACAGTTATCTCTGGAGCTGCTGGTGGGGAAGGAGTACACAGAGTAGCACAGTCTCCCCCTGGTCCCATGCCATGCTACCCATGTCAGATAAGGCCCTGGGAACAACTGAGAACAGTGGTCCTCCCCTTCTGACCTGCCAAGCTGTCTCTATAAATCTCATGTCCCTGTGAAGAAGGCAGAGTGAACCTCCACAGTGGAAATGCCACAGCACAAATACCTAGCACAAATTCAAACTTAGTGTAAGTGACTTCCGCAAGAGGAAGCTTCACACCAGGTATCACAACTGTGATTCAGACATTAAGGAACTAGGGTTTGGTGCTATTTCTTAACCAATGTAAATCACAAATATGAGGAGGTGCCCCTGGGTTGGACGCTTGGCGGGGCACAG
>VYZQ01033743.1:55487-65698 GCA_013400655.1 Mystacornis crossleyi | reverse complement strand
TTCACAATTACTATTTTATATAAAGTGACCTGTTCCCAGGCTGTTATTTCAAGCAGGGAGGTTGGCAATACAGATGAGGGTAATACCTACCTATAGTATAATAGGCTCTTCCCACTAAGCTCCTGAAAGATGAAACACTGTGGATTTTCTATCTTATAAATATCCAGTTTAAGAAGAAAATAGAATCAGATTATCCATGAATTTAAGTGATACTGGGATCCCATTACAAGCAGAAACCTTTTTACATTTCATTGCCCGAAGCGTTTTCTTGAATTATTTCTTGCAGAGTTCAGATTGTTGAACAATGGGATTTGAAGTTTGGAGGAGGAAGATTTGGATACAGTGGAATTATCTGAGATGTGAACATCAGGTAGGAGAACGACCACAGACTTTCAGCCCTCTTCAGGACCAGACCCAGGATATTTCACTCACCTTGATGACTCCTCCCAGGTCTGCATCGGAGCAGTTCCAGGGGAGCACCTGCCGAATGCCACAGAAGCAGGTTCCCCCTGGCTGCTCCAGGGCCTTGCCACAGTGGCCTCCCTGGCCCACCTACATGGATTATACCCAGGGAAGGTCAGGGTGGAAAGAAGGCCAGAAGGAAGGCTTGGGCCGGGCAACCTGCTTCTTGTTGAGGCTGAGAGACAGATAGAGTGTGTACCAGCCTCAGGAGCTCAGAAGGGATTTTCTAAATAATTAACTCAAATATTTTTGACAGTAGTTATATCAAATGGATCAGAAAGTTGGAGAAAGCAGGTTGGTGGACATTTTATTTATCTGACCGTACAGATTAAGAACTCCATTATTCTGAAGTTTGTTCTTTTCTAGACCTGCCAGAAACAGGATATCCTGAATACAAGGTTTCCACACATGAAAGAAACATCAAATCACATTACAAATATTCAGGGAAAGGAGCTCTGGTTTATGAAAAATCATATTAAATTCTCACTATTATTTATCAAGAGAATCCATCCTCAGTGAAAAATTCTAATTTCTAATGTGTTAAGTTTGAAGGAAGTACAGAGGATAACTTTGAAAAGTGGATTTGTGTTATTTCATTTAATACTGAATCTGGTTTTCTTTTCTTTTTCCCCCTGAGGAAAGGAACACCACTTCTTTATCTTCTCTTGAAATATTTTTTTCTCTCTAGTTCTGGTGAAACTTCACTACTTCTGATGAAGGAGGAAGTGGAGATGCCAACATTTGATGCTGATTCAGAGGCACCCACCACATGCTATAAAAGCTGCTGCCTGGAAGGGATTATGTGTTCCTTGAACTATTATACGCTTAAGGAGATATGAATAAACTTCCAAATTCCAAAATGACTGAAAAAATAGAAATACTCCCACAGAAAAGAAAAAAAAAAAAAGAGAGAACCAAAAAGAAACTTGAAGAAATGGAATCAATTCATGGCAAATTTTGCCAACACATTTCATATGAATAAGATGTCAGATGTCCTAGAGTTATTTCTACAACTAGTCTACAAACAAGAACTGTCAGTACAAGAAAAAATGGGTTGCCTCTGCTTATTCTTTTGTTCCAGAATATTTACAAACCTGTAGCAAAGAATAATCCAAAAAGACTTTTGTGTTCAGGAGATAACACAACGAAGACTCAGAAGACTTGTTTGTTCTGCTATAATTTAGAGCAGCACTGAGGCTGATTAAGTAATGCTAGACACTGCACACACCATACATAAATCCTTTGACCTCATCCTCTCGATCCTACATCAGAAAATGAAGAACGTCTGAAAACCGACCAATTTTTCAGCGTTTTCTTAGTCAGACCTTGTCTCTTACATAGGTGTGATGGTCAGTTTTCACTGAGGCTACTTTCATCATCATTACTCTTAATCATCTCTTTATATTAAATAGCTTCAGGTCACTGTTCTGGTTTTAGTAAGTGCAAATTATTACCTACTTCTTGGTTTGAAAGTTCAGACAGAAGAAAAAGTTGGACCCTTAATTTCACTAGTCCTTGGCATTTATCAGAGGATTTTTTTGACCAGCAAAGAATCATAGTGGCTGAAAATCTAAATGCAACAATCCAGGAATTACTGAACCAACCTATTTCATAATATATTGCAGTTCAGTTTCAGTATAACCCTAAGCTTTATTGCATTCTTCTCTTTAGAAGCAAATTTGCCTTAGGCATACTATTTTTGACAGTCCAGAATACATCCTCCATAAACCTAAATTCATATGGTAAGCTCTTATTCTTAAATCCAGTTTTATCCTTATTTTGGGGGAAAAACTAAAGATAAGGATCAGTTTCCACACTTGCCCTTAGCTGCTTCAGAAAAAGGAATGCAAACTGACAAAGCGTCTTTATTTCTACTTATTATTCCAATTACTTATCTGCAGTTTGGATCATGATTGCTTCTATTTATACTGGGAGCCTACACATTGCACTATTTCTGCATGACTGCTTGTCAAACAAACACCTCAAACAAGGATAAACAGCTCCCTTTCATAATTAAAAATTCAGAATTTTTCAGGGGAAACAAGTGAAACATATTTTTTAAATAGAAGGTGACTGAGCTGCGAATTGGAGCTGTATGCCTCAAATTTAGTAACTGAGACAGCTAGAAGTAAAACAAAGTCCTAAAATAAAGATCAAGGCTACAGTACATAAAGCAAACTTTTAGTAATAAAACATGTGTACACACATGAAATATTCAAAGTTTGTAACATGCTATGTAGCATGTGGCAACGCTCTGCAGACATACATGAAAAGTACTTCAGGTTATCCTATTCTGACTAAAGAGTTATTCACAATTAGCAGTAAATGAGTGGGGTATTAAGGGGGTACATAAAATTGTATTTATGTAGCCCTGCCTCTGTTTTGAATGGTCATAAGAAATAGGATGAATGTGAAATATCAGTTTTCATTTACTAAGAAGCCAACATTTTAGGTCTTATTATAAAGACTACACACAGTACAGACAAGAAAATAAAACCTGAACAATATTGTATGTAAGGAAACGATGCAATTAAGTTGAAGTGACAGTCATGTTTCTATCTGAAAATTAGGGCAGCTAATGGGGATCATTGACACAAACTGTTTTTAGCCGTCTCCTAAGAACCTGAGGTGGCAGTGACATGCCCTATGGGTCTGGCTCTCAGGACACTTGCCATGACAAACTTCCTCCTTCACACGCTGTGGAGCAAAGTAGCACTAAAGAATTACTTGAGAGAAAGTCTGTCAGCCCCTATAAATTTGGGCAGAAAAGCACAGACCATTTTAAGGGAGCAGTACTTGATTTCCTTCCAAGGAAGTTAACATAATGCAGTCCACTTGTTAAGAGCCTGCTGTGGCAAGGTGTTGAGAGCTCTCCAGTTCACTGGGCCTTAGTCAGCGTGGGATGCTGAGCACATTTCGAGTTGCTCCCTGAATCATGCAGGCGTCCAATATGCTCACAACTATTCTAGCAGTCACCCTAAAGATTTGCACATAACCCACGGACACACACCAAAAAAGAAAAAAAAAAAAAAAGGTTGAAACATATGGCAAGATTTTTAATTTCTCTGAAAGACATCAGCGAACTTTACATGCAACCACAAAGTATTATGCATTCAAATGCTTCAAAGCTGTCTGTAAAAGATCACTGTCATACTGTGGGTTTGATTCTTCTGTCATGCTCCTTTTGCTTCAGCAAGCCCCTGCTGAGAATCTGAGACTGCATTGGCTCTGCAGGTCTTTATGCAGCAGCATTTATTGAAAGATACCAGCAAACACAGAGCTGTCATTAGACTGATGCCAGCATAACTGCTTTAGATGCTAAGGCAGGTTAATGTATAGAAGTCCAATGTTTTGCAGGTTCAGATTTGTCCTGTCAACTACCCAGGCTGTTTGCTCCAGCTGAGAAATTTCAGAGGTGTGCATGTTCCCAGACAGGCAATATGACATCTGCAAAATGCTGCTCTTGCTCTCAATCCCTTTCTCCCCCATCAATCTTGTGTGACCTGCAAATGCTGAAAATGCTATCTAATCCTAGAAGGTCCTTCCAAAACTAACTTACTGCCAGTTTTGGCCAGACAGCTGCTTTATCTTCCCTTATATTCAGAGCTCAGAGTCGCACCCACTTTGACTGACAAGAAGCAAGTTGCCTTACCCTGCTAATCTTTGAGATTGTCACAACAATTCACAGTGTGGCATGTTGACAATATGGCTAAACTCAGACCTTCTGCTCCACATGTGAATGTCGCTTACACTTTAGATAAAAGAAAACCTTTGCTAAATCCTTACCACAGCAATGGTTATAGTGATAGTTCTTTTGGTGCCAGTATCTGCTTAAGCAGTTCCTTGCTCCTTCTCTCTCCACTCCTCCATCACCATTCCCCAGTGTTGCCCCATTAATTACGCTGCTACAACTGTCTTTCAGAACATACCAATGACCAGCCTACAAATAATTGGGCAGAAAAAATGAAATTATGTTTAATACTGGTCAGTCTTCCCGTCTCATTCTTCCCACAGGCCCGAAGAGCGGCACCAAGAGAAGGCGTGGTGTGTCAGGCACACACATCAGTTTCACTGCTAACAGATGGTCTGCGCAACCATGCCCAGTGAACTACATTAGAAACATGATTCACTGGGAAAGTTAATTCAGTTATACAGGCTGACTCACACCAGGAACCACAGGTTTAATGTGGAATAGTGCAATTATGCTACCCTCCACAGAACAACAAGGCTAGTTTGGCATGACAGCTAAGCTGACCTAACACCATGTCACTGCTAAAACTGGCTGTCCAGCCTCTCCCCTCTCAGGCCATGGAGGTGCTCCTGCCCCAGACTTCCACCACCATGGGCACCTGATTGACCGCCAATGGGAGCTGTAATTCTATTAACATATTTTTATAGGGTTCACTTTTTTCTAAGTCTAGAACTCTAAACTGGGTCACCATGGGGACAAGTGCCATGCAAAGGAGACAGGGCAGTCATGCAGTTGGGAGCAAGATGGCAGGAAAGGGATGAGACTGGCTCTTTTGGTAGCAGCGAGCAATTAAACTGGTTTAGCTTTGGTGTCAAACTACATAATGACTAAGGAAAACACAAAGAAATACTACCTATCTGTCAGTCTCCAGTGAGCATAAAAGGCCAAGAAGGTTCATTTTCCTGGCTTAATGTGGTGGCATGTATTAGAACCGGGCAGAGAAAGTGGATTAATTTCTGCTGAAACAAGAGTTTTGGGAGGATAACAGGCATGGCTCATTAGCTCCACTAGGGGTAGGGGAGGGGAAGGTGGCTTTTCCCTTGGGGGCTTAGGTAAACACTGAATTTTACCGGAAAGTGCTTTAAGCAGCCAAGCTTGAGAGGAAACATCAGACTAACATTTGCTTCTTAGCTGTTTTTTAAACTAACAGCAGAGATACACTCTATGGAAATTACATGATTAATTCTGCTTATTCTCTATCCCATGCAGGTTGTCATTTTTAATAGCCTTTTTACTGATTCTTTGGTAACGGGTTTTTCAAATGCAGCTTCTCTCAGCTGGTGATCTGACAATATGGAGACTTTGACAGTAATGCCAACTATGGAGTAAGAAGGTTTAATTTGGCATCCCTTTTAGCCAGAGATTTCCTACTTCTTATATATGCCTGTGCACTAAATTAAAGAAGTTTGGCTGTACAGATGAAGAAGGTCTTTTAATAAACAATTATCGTGCTTGGAAGTAGGTTCTTGTACTCTGGATACCTGGATCTAGTGGAAGATGTCCCTGCCCATGGCAGAGGGAGTAGAGCTACACAATCTTTAAGGTTCCTTCCTACCTCCAAAATTTTATGATTCTAAGAATACAGACACAGGAACAACAACAACAAAATAAATTAGAGTAAACTGAGGGGATTATTTCTCCCTCTCTCCCCTTGCCCACAGCACAGCATCATCTGTGAGAAGAAAGACCTGGATTTTATTTTCTGCTCTTTAGATTTGTTGTCTTTTTTAATCTAAAGTTTTATTTTATAAATATATGAACAGTTTTAGATAATTTTAAGGTGTATTTGGAATTAAGCTACCATTAGTTAGTATGATAGAAGCCTAATTGGTTATACAGTGAGCTACAGACCCATAGCTCATATGTCTTACATTTAATCAGAACACTGGACATTTTTATTAGCACCTATTTTTAAGTAGTTAACTCTTTGACTGGTTATAACACTAAATACCTGTTTCAAGTCAAAAGATCCAGTGAATTTAGCTCTAATCTTTGATGACTTCACAGAATGTGGCAGCAACTTGAGCCGTGGGTGACAGTCAGCACAGCCAGGGCTACCTCTATGGACATATGTCACCAAGCTTGATGAATTTAACCCAAGAGGTCATCGAGAGCCTGAGCAGACGGCAGCATGACAGGGGAGCAATTTGTTTAGCTTTTGTACCCTGAATAAAGGTTTAGCAATAAACTGACAACCCTAGTTAGCAGCTTACAGCACTGCAGTGGACTTGAAGCTAAGTGTTTCTTCACTGGTGACAGGTTTTCTCACAAACAAGGTCTGTCAAGCCAGTTTTCCTTTCAATTCTTGTAACCGAAGGTTTGGGGATAAACTACTGCCATTTTAAATGAGACGAAACTGTGACTTCTCTGTTATGGAATCCAGCCCTTCAAAGTTCAGACAGTAATTCCAGGTTGTTTTCTTATCCAGTATTGCTTATTCACCTGTTACCAGCCCCACAATGTTTCCATTCAACAGAGAAAAATTTGCTTGATTCCTACCTCTCAACAAACAGAAATTAACTGACTTGCTTGCAACCATGCATGAAGACATTAGACCCAGCTGCTGTACATCTATAACAGGCCTCGAGTTAAGATTAAAGCAGTGTACAGTGCCAAGTAAATTGACCTAACCAGCAGTTTTCTCTGGAAAGAATACTGAACAGGACTGTAATATACCTCCTCTAATTTTCTTGTGTCAGCACTAAAGATAACGTTAGGTATTTGCTTCACATCATTTACAAGGAAAAAAAAGCTTGCATGGGAAAGTGTAGGAAGGAGCTGAAGCAGTTAGGGAAAAAGCCTGGTGAAATGCAGGTTTGTGGGAAGGAATATGGGACAGAAATAGGGAAGGGCATTGAAGCCTTCCCTTTGGCATTCACTTTCTCCAGAGCTGCCCCACACTGTAATGCTCACACTTAAAGAGAATCGCCTGCACAAAGCAATTCAGGACAGGTTCCTGCCTCACTTGAGCAACCTTATCCCGGGAGAGAGCTTGCACGAGGTGCGGATTTCACACTGTTTCCCCATGCAAGCACAGCCCCAGCAGCAGAAAGCCCCCAGGTCTCACCCTGAGACTGGGTTTCCACGCGGTCCCTGCAGCCGTCATGGCACTGCCGGCAGAGACTACTAATTATGGCAGCGTGGGACTGCAGTGCTGACACCTGCCTACCCAGCCCGAAACCTGCAGCTTCTTTCACAGGGCCTCCTGCAGACATCACATTGGCACAGCTGCCAATCACCCATGCCCCAGGACAGATCCGTGCAGCTGACCTGCAAGTGAAATATTTCCCCCTACTAATCCCTGAGAGCCACCAAGGGCTCCCTTTAACAACTTAAGATGTCACTATGTCAAACAAAAATGGTACTAATTTCTGGCTAGGAAGGGAAAGTTAAGTTCTGTTTCCTAATAATTACTTATATCAAAGGAGAAGAAGACTGAATCAGTGACCTGTTCTTTGCTTTGGGTTTTCTTTGAGCCCACTGATCCTCGGGACAGCAACAGACATAGGAATCACAGCTTCCTTGGGCCTGGCAGCTCCACAGTCCAGCAAGTGTGTTGTGTTACTGAGCTTGAAGTTATGCCCTAGTGAACAAAGAGCAGCAAGAAAGCTGAGCAGTGAACGGCCAAGGGGACCAGGGATCAAAGGGTACTCCATCTCCTGGCTTTGGTGGGGTGATAACAGGACAGGCAAAATAAGTCTGCTAAATATGGTCTGGAGCTGGTATCATCAGTGGGGACTTCTTAACCTCCACTGAAGGCAGAAACCCAAACCAAAACATGAGCTTGGAAGTGTGTTATTGTTTAGCTATTCATAGCCCAGCTGATCTGTCAAGCATGTACTTGTTCCCTCTGCCAATAAAATTATAAGGATCTAGATACTTGGGATCACATATGAGAGCGAAATCTTAATGAATTCAATATGGCACCTTCATGTTGCTTATTTTATATGGCTACTCAAATACTTATATTTTAAAAATATAAATGTATTCCTTCTGTGGAGACACAAAAATATGGTTATTGGCCCTCTATTGAAAAATAGCTTATGTGGCAATTTTTAGCTAGATTTGGTTTAAAAATGAACTATGCACATATAAAAAATACATATTTTTCTAAAGGGAGACTTTCAAAGAGCCTTTTGAAAATTAGCTATGCATTGGAGCCAAATATTTCACAAAAAGAACTTGGAAACAATACACTGGCATTTTTTCTTGGATTATTCTCAAACAGAGGCTTCTGACTATAATAGTATGCAGCACTTGCATGATATGGACGATTGCCTTGGGACTGAGAAATCTATTCTGCAAAGCACTAAAAATGCTGAAGATCAGCAGTTTGTGGGATACCACCGATTCTTTCTGGGTCTAGTTAGTTGCTGAGACACTCGAACTGACTTAGGGCTACTGATGTATTTCAAATGTTAAACATAATCTGCAAGTCTTAATACTACTTTAGCAAATGGTTGTTCCTTCAAGCATCTACAGATAAATCCTTTAGAGTCTCTTCTGCAACAGAGCAGTGTTTGTGAGTATATACTTCAAGGAAAGCTGTGGATTAACTCTGTAGGGCAAGCTATATGCAACATTCAAAACTGTGTATTACTGGGAATGGTTAAATCTATTGCTTGGGAACGGATGAACTAGTTTTACAGAAAAAACATTTATGAAAAAATAACCAGGTAGATGTTTGTGACTTAGAAGATCTAATGGCAGAGTATCTATTTTATAAAGCATATATGGACTGCAGCAATTTTGCAGTGTCTTAGATTGTTAAATTATTCAGAAAAATTTAACCACCAGTTTTTCTTATTCAGCTGCAACACTTCTGAAACAAGCTAATACTTACAGATTAAAGTGGGTTCCAGTTAAGTAACTAGAGTCCAAAAAATTTATGATGAAGATTTAGAGAAGGATTAATGTAAGTAACTCTGCCAGCGCTGGTTGACTTTCAAATACCTACCCACACCTTGATTTTTCAGAAAATATTTGCTCAGTTCTGAAAAATCAGTTTCTCTGATGATTTTTTTCTAAACTGAAGCATCTCTAATCACAGGTCACTTGAAAATTTATTCTTGCTTCCCACTAATGCTTTGATAACTACACTTTTTACACTTCTAACTTTCAATAGTGAAAGAGTGAAGAGAGAGTTTCTAAAAGTGAATCTTGTCAGCAAATAAATCATTGGTATGCCACTTAAATAGCTTCAGTCTTGGCATGCTAAATATTCATGCTCTGATAAGATTTTGGCACGACCCTTTAATTATTCTTGCAAAGAACACAAGTAATTAAATCAGTTTTCTTCACTTGGTATTGGAATTGGTATTGTTCCAAATCAAAGGCAATATACCTATATGCAGAACATCTCTATTACCATTACAATGTAAATAACGCAGTAGCTCTCATAAAGAGATACAAAATAAATCACTGAAGCATATTAACTCTGCAAATGCTAAGGGTTCAGCTTTGTCGTGTTCTCAAAATAGAGAATAATGCAATCTGCTCTAAAATGCCTATATAAAGGCTGTAGAAGTAAGTTGCTTTCCTTACAGAGTTTCTCAAACCCTCTTCTATAGCACAATTGGCTTTGTGTGTGTTTGGGGAAAAGGTGTCCAAAAGCTTTGTGAATTATTCAAGAAATCTAAAAGTATTACAGAGGACGTGTCCCAGAACACTTTGTCCCTGGCTCAGGGCCTCTGCTCAGCAGCACACACTGAAGGAAAGCATAGTCTGAGGCACTATAATTGATGCCTATTGGTGATTCTTTTCTTTGTGCAGATCTCCAGCACCTGCTTGCTCTCTCCCCATAAGTGCCAGTGTGGATGCAGAAATGCAGTCACCTCTGCACACTTTCACCATCCTTTCTTTTCATTCTGACCTCTCTGGTTTAGGGGGCTAAGGATTTGGGCTTCAGGTCCCAAACTGTTTTAGTCCTGCCTGTAAGTGGAATGCACACATGGAAAATTATGGGTGGAAGTGACCACTTACCTGTTGGTCTGATACA
>VYZQ01033743.1:26763-38158 GCA_013400655.1 Mystacornis crossleyi | reverse complement strand
TATTTTTAAAGCCTCATGATTAACCTCTACCTTTACTAAAACTGTTCAGATGAGTGCTACTGCATTGTTACACATGGCACTGTCCTTAGGCTGCTGAGGGAAGATACCTTGCCTAAATAACCCTGGCAGGCTGTTACATCAGACTGTTTTGTACCTTCTCAGGTTTTCTTTCATTGAAAAAAATCTTTTAAGCAAATAATATATTCTCTTTCTTTGAATTTTACACACCACTTCAAAAAGCTACACTTTTTTTACTTTATCAAGTCTCTGGTACCTTTCAATCACTTAACTTTTTTGTCTAAAGTTGAAAGCTTACTGAAAAATAGCAGTTTACTCCTTGTTGCTTTTCTCACTGTCATGATCAGAAACTAGATGTTCCTTAAGATATTCCATAATTTTATCAAGTTCTATCCTTCCTGTTTTTTCAACTGGTTTCAGTACTGTTCTTTCACTCCACTGCTTATTTTGTCACATTTCCCAAGTTTTACTATAACCCAGGCTTGTTATATTGCTGTATGTTCTGGAGGTTATTGAGATATGAAGCGCTCTTGGCATGTTATTCTAAAAGGCATATCTTGTACACAGAAAATATTCTGCTGCTGAAGTTAACACTTAGCTTGCTACTCTTCCTTCCAGATGATATAAAGTATAACTGTGACATTGTATTTGGTCACTGGCTTAATGCAAATTATTTTGGGTTTTGACAGGTAAATAAAATCCTGCTGTTTACTCACGACTTGCCAACACTGTTAGGATAGGAAGATGTATGTCTAAACATATTAAAACATGGATTCATAAGGCAGATGCAGTATGACCAGTATGACCTAAAAAGTGTATATATAAAGTGTATATATATCTTAAAGCAGTCATTTCTCTAGATGAAGAACTGAGACATATTGCACTGAAAAGGAGCATGTTGAGGGCTAAGTGTGGACATCCACTGCCACACTGTTCAGCTGACTCTTTTAGAAGCTGCTTTGTTTCTAAAACTTCAGTCATGAACCTCCCTCAAAAGTGAAAGTTACTTCCAGAACCAAGCAGCTCCAGCCATATTAAAGAAATCAGCTTTCGTTTTTCTTTTCCGTATTTCATTACAACTCTGTTAAAACATTTGTTACAGAGTGAAACAGAGAGTCCAAATAGCAAAGTTTCTTTAAAATCCCAAGTACTGTTCTTTGCTGAATGTTGGTCTTGTATCACTTAGGCCGCAGAAATACTTTGACCCGAAGAGTGAACAAAGCCATCAAAAATAGGAAGGATACAGCCAAAATCTTTATTTTTCAGAACATGATACATACTTCTTTTATTCCAATTAAAAGTCGCAGCAAAACAGAGTCTTTGAGAGTATGAATTGTGACTCTTTCAATTTACATTTGTCTCAGGTGTTACCTTTTCTAAAAGCAAAATAATTTATTTAAAAGTATAAATTTCCCTTTTGTATGAAAATATATATTGTCCAAAACACAATTTCCTTACACTCTACTAAACACAGACGGGGATGGCTAGAGGCTACAAATCTTTAGGTTCTCCAGTGATGCATAAACTAAACAAAAAAGACAACCTTACTTGTTTCAGAAAGCTTTATTGGAATAGGAATCTTTGAAGACAAACACAAAAGATTCTAATATATTTAGATTTTATAATGTAAACAACTAATTTAATGCATCACTAACAATATACAATACTCGCCATCTTGCAACATGAATGCAAGGAAGAAACTGATGTAATCTGTGAGATATTTCAAAATAATTAATTTGAGAATAAAAAAAGAACTTTTATTGTGTAAACTCTCCTTGTTTGCCTTTTATAAAAGGATCAGAAAACTGCAGCACTTGAACCTTTGCTAAATGAAGGTAACAAGCAATCTTTTGAACTGGACTCTAAATTAAGACTGTGTAATTGCCTGAGAAAGGGTATTTGATCAAAAGGGTTTTAAGTGTTACTTATCAGGATAGTTCCAAGAAACTCAAGATCCAGTTTATTTAAATGAGGGCCAAGAAACTTTCAAATTATCTTAAAGTAGTTTGACATGTCTAAATTGTGTCTTTGCCAGCATGTCAGACTTCCTTGCTAGTCTTTTAGTTCTGTAAGGGCAAATGGGATTTTAAGCATTTCTGGATCAAGCCAATGTTTGATGCCTCCTTTTAATTTCCTTAACTCCCTCTCAAACCCACATCTTCTCACTTAATTATTTTGCAGCTTATAAAATTATGGCAAACATTACCTTTTTTTTTTCTATTATTTTCCTCACAAGCACGGACAGACACATGATGACCAAAAAAACCTCAAATTCTATACACTGATCTTTTACTTTTTATTTCATTTGGAAGAATGATCTTGTTTTGTGGCACTCCAAAATCAAGCCCCAGGTTCTGCAGTATTATCTGCACTGATGAACTGAGGCACCCTGGGAAGCCCCACTCACAGGCACAAAGGTTCATGTATGCCCAGCTCCCCACTGAATGACTGACCGTGTATTATTATACCACTTCACATAAATGACAATGGAGTATTGAATCAAACATGACAACATAAAAATCTCCTCAATTCATAATTTCATACAGCATGCTGTGCTAAAAAAAACTACCCCAATTATTCAAAACAATATTGAAGTAGGAAATATTTAGGAGGCAGTCTGAAATAAGACTGACTTGCTGAACAGCCCAATGTTTTGAAGAAATGTCTAAGCAGGCATTCTATGACACAAATCAGCTAAAATTTTCCCATTACTGGGATAAGCCTTGTAACCAGTATCAGCAAAAGGTGTTATTTTTATCTAAGTGGCTGAGGCATGGTGGGTACAGGAACTGCTCAGAGCTCCACTGCTATCAGCACAAGAGACTTGAGACTTTGGCACTTGTCTAACTTTATCTACAGCCAGTACAGGAGATTCAGCAACAGCAGCTGCCAAGATGTCCTTTATGAATTCATGCCATGCAACCAAGTTTTAAATATCCTGAAACAAATGTAAAGCTCTGTTACAGAGAGCTGAAGAGCTGAATGCTGAGGACAGAAAGACCTGTTTTGTCTAGAGGTTATGCTTAGAAGAAACACACAAAGGAGGAAGAAGAAGACTTTCCAGGTACTGCTGGGGAACACAGTGACTCCATCCGAACATGTCTTATTACCTTAAATCGCCTTTGTAGCCTGACCTGGCAGTCTCAGCTCCGGGTACCTGTGGCAACTTCCACACGGCCCCGGAGGAGCACACGGCTGGAGGTTTGAACAATGCCGCCACCAGCTGGATACCTACCCGAGGCAGGGATGGGGTTGGCTGCAGAGCGAAGCAAGCATATTCCTCCAGGAAACAGGTATACATTGGAAAGTCCAGTTTTGCTTTGGCCAAATTTGTTTCCAGACTCGGGATGGATATTCTGAATTTTCAACAGTAAATACCTTTAGAAACTAGAAGTTACCTGTTATAGTTTGTGTAGCTTTGTCCACTTGCGGTGAACACCAAAGAGGAAGATTCACTTAATGGTCAATACTGGGCTGTGAAAAATCATAGCTTAAGCGTCTTTAACTCCCGGGAGGATATGAATCCTTCTTTTCATGATTCAGAACAAAGGGGTTAATATCAAATGAGAATTCCACCAAGCTTTTCTGCTCATGCAGCCCTATGGAGCAAAGTCTTCACTGAGTCAAAAAACAGGACTGCCCAGCCTTCTGTGCCTCCCTGTAGAAAAGAAGGGCTCCTAAAGAGGGTTCATGGTCCTGTGGGGCCAAGCATAGAATAAAACTTATATTTTCTGCATCTTGCGTGAGTGTGTGAACCCCTGAACTTATTGGTAAAATAGTTCATCACTTTTCCCACCAGTTTTCTAAATCTCAGCCATTTTCTTAGTTTCACTACAAATGCCCAAGAACAAAATTAATTATTTTTTTTGGCTAGAAGCATTTTTTTCTTTATTTTGGTCCAATTTGAACTGGTGTTTTTTTGAGGGGATAAAGGATGAGAGAGGAGATTTTGGACTGTAAAATCAATTATTTGTACAGCCGTAAGGATCTGTGGAAAACTAGGTCTCACAGTCTCTCTAATGATGGGAAAGAGAAAGAATGAATATGAAGAAATATTGATAAAATTTAAAGTTTAACTTAAGAGTTCACTGCTTTGGTTTAGCTTGATACCTCCATTCTAGTGTTTATTATCTCAAGTCCTGGATCCTTGAGAGAGTGAATTACTTGGAAGCAGTCTTACATTTAGCATATGTGAAGGATCTTGCTGGAATGAAGCATTAGTATTGGAACAAAGAGAGTCTGTAAGGGCTACGAAATGGAGGACACAAGTACACACAGAGCTTCTGGGAATACAGAAACTCCTGCATCAAGTAAGGATATTGCACATTTGATGCTTTGAAGAGAAGGTTGGTTGGTGACTCCTTCCTGTCTCAAACAGTGGGATGTTCTGACTCAGTGATCTTAGAAACCCAGTGTGACTACAAAAAAACCTCTATGTGTAATAAATCTGGAAGCAGAGAGAGGGACTTGGATTTTATATTAAATGAGCTATAGGAAACAGTATGAACACCTTCTTCCCTGGAGATGTCCCATACTTTCCACCAGGGCATCAATGACAAGCATGTAAAAAAGGAAAGTGAAATCGTTTTCTCAGGTAAACCATTAGTCACCAAGCCAGGGTGAGTCTTCAGCTCTTTCTTGATGGGGTATTTAAAAAAACGTACATGGAAGAAAGCATAGATGCCTAAGAACTGAGTTTAATCATAGTGCTCCTCAACATAGCTCCACAACTTTCTCATGCTCATACTTACAAAATTACCTGCTACTAATTACTAATTATTTATGATTCCTGACTTCATTTATTTCCCATTAAGTTTATTGTCAGAGCATTTATTACAAAATCCTGGCTTCTTGAAATGAATCCTTGAAATGAAGGGGTGTAGGATGTCAAATTTAGTTTTCACTTTCACTGTGCAGATCGACAGGTTGCATGATGATCATGCAAACCAAAAACTAGGAAATTTCATTTGTGCTAGATGCATGCATAATGCCAGCCATGTGATATTATTTCAAGAGAAGTGGAAAAATTAGGTGGCAAACAGAATTTTGGCAAAAGCACAGTTCTTCAGATGCCACATGTGCAAATCATTATTTTGTCTTGTAGAATGGTTAAGGAAATGTATTTTGAAATGCTAATTATATAATTAGGGTGTTAAGCAACTTCACTGAATGACAAGTGATTAAACACAAATCAACAGACAGACACAGCATTACTTTGAGTAGTGTGTGGAAAATGTCTCCGAACAACTCTAGCAAGCACAGGGTGGGAAACAAAGTTGAGTGTATGTATTGCTAATAGTTTTCTTTGTCTAAAATGGAGGTGCCTACAAAAGAGGCAGCTGGTCTCTGACTCTTAGTTTTAATCCATAACTTTGAAAGGTTTTACCAGTCCTAGAAATTAAAATAGACAAAGTTATTAAAATTAAAATGCTGCCTGTCAGGGGTTAAAATGAAAAATCTAGATCCTTGTCAATCCCAACTGCAAGACAAGCTACTTGGGGGTGGGTCTCCTTTCACTTGATTTTTGCCTCTATCTCTGTTACCAGCTTTTGTCTAGTAGGTGTATGTCTATCCATTTTTAGCTGTTGAGTAGGAGAAGAACCTACCTCTGTTGTCTTCCCCGCGTTTTTCCCTGACAGGGAAAAATCTGTTAAGATTTCTTGATAATACAAGTGGGTTGAATCTCCTGCTGAAGCGTGACAAGGGAGTAAACTGACATTTTTAGCTTTTCCAAATGTCTCCAATACTTTTCCCTTTTACGTTTCTTCTCTTTCCTAACAGCCACAGCAGCAAGAAAATTCAAGATTTTTACATTCCACCATTGTCCATCTGAGCCTAAAGTAACAGCAAAACAACCAAACCAGAAACAGATTGCAAACTTAGGATAGCGAACAGCTGGCCTGTGGTCCCTGGAAGGTTGGCTCATTGTATGTTGTTAATGCTTTTCTTTCCACTTCCACGTTACACTTCACTGAAAGCTTGCTAAGGTATTTTAATGCAAGTAACTACTAAGGGTGCAGTTCCAAAAGAGCTAGACTTCTGCACGTCAGGGCTGCTACAACCCTTCTCTTCCTCCCTCCATGTGTCATTCCTGATCTCCTATTTGTGACAGGTCATGCCACTGCACTATGAACAGCTTTAAGGGTGCTAAGGAAGACAAACATTTCTGTAAGAAATTCACTTCTCTGTACAGTTAATTTTTGCCTCATCCCCTTTAAATGACATTTTACAAGGTGGGTAAGCTGTGCCAATAGCTTGCTGCTGTGGAAAGGGATGGCTCCCTCTCCTCTCCTCTTGGGCGGGCAGTCCTGATGTCTCCCTTGCTTCAGCACTGCTACTCATCTACAACCCAGTTCAACTCACTGAGCTGGCTAAAAGCTTGAGTTTACACCTAGCTCAGCAGTTTAGGAAGCAGTCAGGACTGGAGAGGAAGTAAACGGGAAAGAACAACCAAGGTAGAGTGTCTTGAAGATACTCAAAAGCTGCCTCAACACAGGCCTGGGGCAGGCAGCCTGCTCTGGATGGCCTTGTTGAGCAGGGGCCTTGGACCAGGTGACTTCCAGAGGTCCCTGCCCACCCCAACCATTCTGTGATCTTGTGATCTTATGAACCTCACCATTCTTGTGAAACCTCACCAACAGCAGTCATGAGGATATTTCACCTTTTTTCTCTTTTTCCAATAGACTAAGACCCCAAAAACATACATGGTCTTTGTTTATCATTAGTTACGAGCTACATGCCAAGCATGTAACATAGGCAGAGACTGCAACAGTAGCATTTCATACTCTGCTGACATTGCTGTGTAAACAAACATGCATACACAGAGCACTGAAAAATCGTATTATGCATCTTCAGCAAGAAGCAGTCACATTGGGAAGCTACTCAGGAAGCCCTGAATGAGAGGACTGAAAGAGTCTGGCAAGGAGATAGCCATGCCTTGGTTTGCATTTTTTTCCCATTCAGCAATTAATTAGTAACTCACTTTTTGAAAATTAAATTACACTTCCTGAACAAATACAAGCATTTGATCTTGGGTTCATCAAGGAAAACTTTAGCAGCTGCCAGGGAAAAGTAAATGTTCTGTCACGTACATCCAGACTGACATAATGCAAAACAGAAGATGAAGAATACGGAGAGAATGTACCAACACTTCCACACACAGTCGTGGGGAGCACAGCAGATGAGGAAAAATACCAAATAGCAGACAACAATCCAGTGAGCCTAACTAAAACCTGATGGGATGATTCCTTACTGCAGTATCAACCTAAGAGATAGTAAAGTGAAGCATGGTGCTATATATCAAAAGTAGTTTATATTTCTGTCCTACATGAACTGGCTCTTTTGGAGCGCTGGGCACTGAGCTGTGGTCATGCTTCAGCCATCCCTGAAAGGTACAGAGTTTTCAAGAAGAGGGCAGCAGCCAGCAGCCAGAACACCCTTGCAGCAGAAGGAGAGCTAGTTGTGTGAGACGTTTTCATAAGATCAGGTAGGAGTCCTGACACTGAAGGGGCTGTAATAGAATTGCCAAACTTTGGGGAAACTGCTAGAAAATTTTTACTTATTAAAACTAAACTTTCATCATTTTATTGAGGAAGCCACCCTGAAGAAATGATAACTGCATTTACAATAAGTGGAAATTGGCTGAGAAGTGAATCATATAACATCACATAAGGGGAAAAAAAGGACAAAAAAGGATAAATGTATTTTTTAAAGAAAACATTAACGTTTTTTCTATTTTTGACATGTCTGGGACATAAAAACCCACAAATGTTCAGAAGAAAATCTGAACATCTAGAAAATACTAATTTCTCCTTAGAAAAAGTTAATTTTAACTCATCTGTTTTTCTGACCTGGAAAGGTACTTAACAAAAAACACAACCCCATTTATCTTTTCTGGTTACAACACTGGAGAAATTCTTAACCTTCACATACTGACTGACGACACCTTTAGTTATTATGGCTTTTGTAAATTCCCTAGACGCTGCCTCCTGAGTGTGCTCTACAGCAATTCTCAGACCATAACAGAGATGTGGACCTTCATATGTGTTATGCATTTGCTGTTACAACATAAAGTTCTTCTCAATGCTCCAAGCACCTTCCCTTGAGCCTGTCACACATCTCCGAGGTCTTTTGTTCCTTGAGAACTACTCCCACCCTTCCTGTGTACAAATGCCATCAGGAGCTGCTCACATCTGGGCATCCCCACTGCCTGTTAACCTTGCCCAGCAATGCCTGTCTGCAGGCCAGCAACGATGCTTTGCTACAGACCACATTTCAGTTTGCTTGCCCCTGCTGTCTGCCAAGCTTTCCATCGGTGATTCCTGAAACTGCTGAGTGCTGCATCTCCCTTTCAGTACACCCCCTCCCTGCTGGGCTCTCTGATCAAGTCTATCTTATCAGTAGCTCTTCCACTTCTACAGTTTCTGCCCCTGTTCATTCTCTTTCCAGCTATTTTTTTACTTGAAAATAAAAGTTTTATTAGTGGTAGATTATATATAACATTAAACAATCGTTATCTGTCTTGAAAAATAAAAGTATTCTATTCCGTACATTGCAAAGTGCCAAGGAGTTCTAAAAATACAGTCTAATATGCAATACAAATATAATGGATAACATTAACAAAGCAAGGAATAAAAATAAAAAATATAAAAATATAAAAGGTTCATTGATATCACTTTAACAGCATATCTCATTGGGAGTATTAGGTGAAGTAAACCGCTGAAGTCAGTAATAAACAAATGGACAGGATTGCCAGCTCCAAAAAAACACGCATATGTTAAAGCCTCCAAAATCATCAAAAAGTATTACAGCAATGAAACTCTAAGAAAATGCACTGCTCTTTGATCTGTATCCTGAAATTCAAGTAGAGAACTGGTCACTCCTCAACGAACATTAAGTTACTTGGAGTTTAAAATCCACTTGTACAGGCAGAGTACTCCATGGCAAGCATTCAAAATCTCAAAATGGGCCCAAGCTGTTCTTTCTCATCACCAGCACTGACTTCTAAATAATTTAATTTAAAATGAATGTTCATACTTTCAATTTGCCTGCTGTTCAGCAAGCCTTAAGAATGCACCCAAGATGTTTTTTCTTTCACGGCTATGACAGCCATGGGAGTGTGATACCCCAAAGCAGATACAGTCACTTAGAGCTGTAACATTCAGAAAAACAATTATTATAAAGCCATTAAAGATGGTAACATTGCAAGTTTCTAAAATATACATGTAAACATGGAAACTGAGTTTGACATTGGCTTCTTCAAGGCATAGAAGAAGTATATCACTTAGATTGAAACTATGTCACAGGCTGTCTTGTTTGACATAGACCTTCAAATTTAACATTACACTGAATCCAATGATATTTGTTGAGTAAAGTACATCTCTAACAACTTTAAGGTATTGACTAGAGTCCTCTGGGGAAAACATAAATCTCTATTTCCTTCAATTGCCAAAATTACATCTTCTAACTTATAGTTCTTAGTGAGCCGGCACTCAAGAATTCAAAGAACCCTTCACATGTCACAGTTCACTAAAACTGGAAGATATTTATTTGTATCAGTAACAAGAAATTCAGGTTTCAGTACTTTGAGATGTAGCAGTGCAGAAGAGGTCTTTTTTTGGTGAGGTTTTTGATCACCCCTTCTGCTTAGCTCTAACTTTCTCTTTATCCCACTTCTGTGGACTTTAGACATTCACTGCCCCATTTCCCTTCACCTTCTTAGTTTTCTGCTTCATTCCAACTATTTTTGCTTATATAGCCTCCTAGCTATGAATTTTTCCCTTTTCTGTCTCCTACTTTTCATATCTTAAATTTTCTCAGTGACACAAATAAAAACTACCTGGACTTCCTTTCTGTTACTTTAAATCACCCACTTTCAGTTCATTCCCCAGCTTTACACTACATGCCTAAATTCCATCATAAGGCCTGAGAATAGGTTGTCTCCATTCCCACAACAAGGCAAAAAATACCAGACTTCACTACCATTAAGGAAAAAAACTCATGTTTGATTGAGAAGATCAATAGAAAGTGGTAACCATTTTAACTAAAAGCTACTTGTAACTAAATTTTACTGAAAAAACCCTCCAAAGAATAGTTGCCACTAAGTAAAAAGAAATTTATGGTTATAGTCAGGTAACAGGAAACAGAAAAAAAATAGAAAGAAATCATTCAGGGAAAAAAAATAAGAATCTCATTAANAAACTGGGTTATGCTCCCTCAACTTCTGGCTGCATGTGCACATGCCCAGGGAGAGACTGCAGCTAGACCAGGCAGAAAACATAAAGGATGATACAATGTGGGTAAATGGAAATTTTGCCCATTTTAAACTGTCAGGGCAGAAGACAAGGTAGGAGCATGCAATGGGGTTAGATGTACTCCTGACTCTGTAAAATACATATGTTTTAAATGCCTCAGTCCTAAAAACACAGCATTCTGAAAGCAAACTATCCCTTGTCCTCTCAAACAGGCACACCTTTCCAGCACTGTCCCTCCCTTGGCCCAGGGGGACAGAAGGACATCAGAAACTAAAGGTCCAGGGCAACTGGAGTGAAGAAAGGGAAATCAAAGAGAGAAAAGGCATCTCCCAGTGAACCACATGGAGTAGAGGCAGAGGGGTGCAAGGGAAAGGGCAAGGAGGAGAATGGGAGATAAAAGTTACCATGATTGGCATGGGAGAGGTAATTGTGTCACTGAAGGTCAGAGAAGAAAAGGGGAATTTTCATTTTGTTATCCTATTAATAGCTCTAATTTTTTCATTAATTTATTAATTCCAGTGCCTGACAAGCACTTGATTTGCTAATGATTCATTTTTCTCTATTTTTCTCTATTATTCAGGTGACGGAAAATGATGTTTTAATCCAGTCCTGCTACCCCCTTATCAAACACAGCTAGTCAATAGTATCCCTCTTCCCCAGAAAATGAAATTCCTTTGACAGTTAGGAAAGGCATGAGCAGAAATTTGTGCATCCCCTCCAGTGAGTGGATCTATTTTGTGAGCCACTGGTTGGCATTTGGCTTTCAGATGATTATTTTCTTTTGCTCTCAGCTCAGATGAAATCTTTGCTCAAGTGATGTGGGTTCAGTAACACAACAATCTCATGCAATAACAAAACATTTTTCTTTCCGTTTTAAGAACCCTGTGGAAAATTACGTAACTAAAACCAATTACGAACATTTTTTAAACTTCAAATTGAAACAAGATGAGGAAATTCTAGCTACATAATGGCCCACGTAAATTTAATTCTACCTATTTGTGAATGTGCTGTGATACAACCCTTATCTATGTGATTTTATGCAAAGTTTTTTTCTTCTCAGAAGAATATCCTGTTTGGAGAACTGAACGGGAACATTTGGGATCAAACTAATGCTGCACGTAATC